>NQII01001509.1:146055-156298 GCA_002778355.1 Clitarchus hookeri
GCCACTCCAGAGCCTGGAGATCCCCTATCCGCCACCTGGGGACGCGACGAGTTGCAGAATAGTCGCTGCGCCCTAGCTGCTGTAGTCGCCTCGTGCTGACAGATGTCCGCATCCTTCGCTGGTCCCAAGGGGCGGGTAGATCCCGGAGCGGCGCAGCCGCCAGCACGATGTTCACTCCACGACAGCCAGGACTCGTTGCGGGTTTTCGGCCGACGCGACCAATTTTATTGCGCGTGCCTCGTGCTCTGATTGGCTGGCCAATCAGCGCGCGGACTCCTCCCGTAACCTCCGCGCGTGTTATGTGCTCCTAATACCTCCGGATGAAAATGCCGCTTAAACCATTGCGTCGCGCTGTGCGGCCTGTGAGCGAAACTGTTAGCAAGTCCTAGATGCTCGTCTGTGAAGCGATAATATTTACGCCCTGTATGCGGCGAACTGGTAACCTCCGCGCTTGTTATGTACTCCTAATACCTCCAGTTGAAGATGCGGCCGAAACCATTGCGTCGCGTTGTGCGCGCGGTCTATGAGCGAAACTGTTGTCAAGTCCTAGATGCTCGTCTGAGAAGCGATAATATTTACGCCCCGTATGAGGCGAACTCGTAGCCTCCGTACGTGTTATATGGTCCTAATATCTACGGCTGAAAATGTTGCCCGGACCAAAAACGCCACGCCGCGCGCACGATCCATCCAAACACAATTAATTAATTAATTGCAAATAAATTACGCTTCTTGTGATAATATCTATTTACACACGGTGGTGGCTTTGGCGTAAATGCCAATATTTTGCATTTAGTAATATGGTTGGAAGTACAATGTGATTAGTCACGTTGATGTACATACAAATGTTTCGAGATACGATCAAAACGCCAGCCATGTTTCTAATCCACATCTGTCCATGCATGCATGCGCAACTGTAATAATATAGGATAGTCGAATATATATTTTTGTATTGNTCTATCCTGTCCATGCATGCATGCGCAACTGTAATAATATAGGATAGTCGAATATATATTTTTGTATTGAAGTTATAAACAAAATACAATCTAATTAAATTTTTTTTCCACCTGCTATACACACAAAGCTCACTCACCACGGTCACACGCACTGGAGTGAGTGAAGACTGAAGAGATTTGGGTGGCTCTTAACAGCGATGTCTTATGTGCCGATGAGGGTGAAACGAGGTGAGTATGGTGCGGCGCCGGAATGAAATGGAGGGGGAAACGGGAGATCCCCGAGAACACCCGCCGACCAGCGGCATCGTCCGGCGCGATTCCCACACGCGAAAATCCGGAAGCGGCCCTCCGCCGGGAATCGAACCCGGTCCGCCTAGGTGGGAGGAGAGTGGTCTGNCCACACGCGAAAATCCGGAAGCGGCCCTCCGCCGGGAATCGAACCCGGTCCGCCTAGGTGGGAGGAGAGTGGTCTGACCACTACGCCTTAGTAGTATGTAAACTTGTTTACAGCACTGCTTTCTCAGGGAGGGGGCGGGGCCAATGATCTCTCTCATCTTCTGCTGATGTGATGGATATAGAAGTATGAATAGAGAGAGAACCATCTTATCAATATGCGGCTTGGCCGATAGCATTCTCGTATTGAACCATAGGTAGCATCAGCTGATTTTGCACCAATATAATTGAGAAACAAATGTTTCGTTATGGTTAGAGCAGTTTGTATCGTTTATTTAAAACATACATAATACATTCAGAATTGTTATTTAAACTAATATAATTTAAAATGTTAATTTTAAACCAGTTCTGTGTCGTACATAAACTTGTGCGGGAGTTGGAAATGACTCCAAGCCAACATCAAGAAGAAAGTATTTTAAAGGTTGTTCACGGTAAACTAATATGCACTTTTGAAAGCCCCGCTTAAGATCTACTTGTATGCACACTGTGTATTCTTCCNTTGTTCACGGTAAACTAATATGCACTTTTGAAAGCCCCGCTTAAGATCTACTTGTATGCACACTGTGTATTCTTCCGCCTTGCGTAATATTAATATCGCATGGGCCTGATCACTTTATTCATGCGTCGGTCAAGTGAAACTGCGAAATTATTATAAAATTAAATATTCTACAAATTTGCTCATTTTAAGCTTTTTATACATTAAAAAAAAACAGGAAGCGAAAGAAATAATTTAAGTTATTAGAAATTGTTACCTAACACTTTTCACTCGACGTTAGGATATGGAACTACTTTCCCTCCATCGTTACCAACTTTACTGGGCGCATGTCTCTCAGGGCGCCCGTTANTCCCTCCATCGTTACCAACTTTACTGGGCGCATGTCTCTCAGGGCGCCCGTTAAAATATATATGCCGGCAGGAGCAGGGAGGGACTTTTTCGTAAGGTTAATTCCAAAAGTGCTTACTTAATCATGAAGAGCCTTTAATGTTCAGAACTTATGTGTGAAAATCAAACGTAAACGATAATGCATCTTAAAACAAGGAAACGTCCATTTTTTCTCCTTCGAATACTGTTAATGAGTGGTATTAATCCTTCTTTGTGTAAAGGTGAGTGAATCAGATTCAGTCTCATATCTAAAGAATTATTTCATGGAATTAGTAAGTAATGCACAGCATAGGTATAAACGGATAATATTTGGTATAATTTATTTTTCCTTTAAAATTTTTGTAAGCGAGAAAATGAAAAAAATGTTTGGGGGTGTTTATGATTGTGTAGACTGCACGACGATATTAGAAATATCATTAAAATATAAATTGAACCGTTAGGGCCTAGTCAGTGTATTGTTATACAGTTATTTTTTCTTATCGATACATTCGTGAATATTAGCAATATAGGCATGATGTAAAAAAACCAGAATTTTTAATGCTTTAAAATTTAAAAAATATATATATTTATGGAGAAAGTATGCGAGTAAATAGGGTTTTGGTTTTTAACAAAACCTCTGTGTTGGTCTCAAATAAAATAGACTGTAAAAAAAAAATAATTGGACTGAGTCAACTGTATATATTTGTTTGGCAAATCATTTGATTACCTTCGTTCAGAAATACAGCTCTACAGTTTGTTTGTAATGCTTACGAGAGTTAGGATAGTAACAGCTCAATGGAACATTTCCCATAGGTTCCAATGTGACAATTGTTATAAGAAAGTCACAAGTACTTCTCTCAACAAAAATTTCCTCTTTTCCAACACCTGAAACGTAAAATTAATGTGTACGTTAAGCTGTTAGTGTACGCAGAGCCAAAACAAACATTTAGATGCGTTAACAAAAACCTTGAGTGGGGCAATCAAGTAAGAACAACAAAATTAGCTTGGTTTTAAAAGCAGCATATTTTACTGCCCCTATGCAAACAAATATTTTGTTTACTCTGGAACAAACATTCATCTGGGTGCATTCGGCGCTCTGCTGCCTAGTCCAGCGTAGTGAAGATACCTACATTGAATTGTGCACTCTCGCCGTGGCCACTCTTAAGGTTGTAGGATCCCAACAAATTAATAATTTTATATTTGTGCCAAATACTGTTCAGCCCGTATGCATTGTATGAGATAACATTTTCCTAGGATAAAAAATTTGTATACTTTATATTATTTTAATTATTCTATGTAAAATCCAAATTTCTTCTTTGTTGCAGCCATAATAATAAATACCAACTACGTTGCAAAAAAGGAAAGCAATTACAACGTAAACTGATACCATGGGCTGCTTGACATATGTCATCACCACGTAACAGCTCATACATTTTAAAAACAATGTTAAATAAAAGCAAAAAAATTACAATATTTAATATTTTGTTTCGCATATATGCCTTGATATTTGGTGACTACGTACGTGTCACGCGGTAGCCCAAGGCATTAGTTTATGTTGTAAATTCTTTAATATGCACAACTAGTTAGTATCAATACATCTGCAACAAAACATAAGAATTTCGTATTGGACGACAAATTATTAAAAAACTATAGAGTAAATTATTTTTATTAGAGGAAACTGTGATCACAAACAATGTGTACGAGTTAAACAATTCTCGGTACAGATATAAAACTATTGATTTTTTGAAGTCCAACATCCTTAACTCATTCTGACCCAGTGCAAACAACTGTGTTTATTACGAACGTGTAGGTAATTTTTTGTTTGTACCGCACACTGCGAAGCCCAGTGATCAATGATCTTAACTACTGGGTAAACGATTCGCAAACCGTCTCACTGGTTTAGGTCATAATTAGGGCCAGTGACTTTTCGCGTAAAAATCGGAGCACACAGTAGACTTCAATACTATATACACACCTCAGCTGTTGTTATACCTCCATTGGCTGCTGGTGCCGTGTCCCGTCTTTGAACAAGCCACTCAGCACTAAGTAACTCCGACACTGAACCTTCGTGATTCGTGGGCAAACGGATAACACGGGCCAGAACATTTTTTAGCCAATCAAAGAAGCTGGACGACCCTACAGTGTTTTGTTTGGACTGTATCTTGTCTCGAAATCTTTTCGCGAAATATCGCTGCCCCTACCCATACAGTACACATTGGCTTGCAGGCACCCAGTAGCGGTTCAATAAAAGTATTTCTAAGACTTGACTTTACAATTGTATTGATGGTAAAGTTTTATATTGCGTACGTGACATATAGCGGAAGGATACACAAATTAGACGAAAAGTAGATCCTAAGCCGGGCTTTCATAAATGCTGCTCAGTTAAACGTGAACAGCCCATAGACTATCGTGATGTGTTCTGATGTATGTTGGCAGCCAGGAAAGATCTGTACTTCAGGGACGATGACGACTTCCTCCTCCGGTTTCTCAGGCCCACGAAGTTCTACCCGGAGAGCGCCCTCAAACTGGTGAGTACTCGTGATTGACCCTCCGTGAGCAGGGACTCGTGATTCTCGCGGAAAGAGTTCCACGAAGGCTTCACTTCAATATCCCACGTGCACACCTCGAGTTTCCCTTCGCTTATCGGCAGCGACGCGCAAAATTCTCGTTATTATTTATTCGACAGGTTGTAATATAAACACATGTTCGTTTGCACGTCTCTTGTCATGGGCTCGTACCTCTTCGACACGCCCTGCGAAACTCTACTCCTGCGAATGAACACTTCGTATTTGTATGCCCGAATCACGTGCAGCTTAGTCTCGCAAGGGGAGTGTCTTCACACGTCTTGGCAGCAGCCATTGAACAGATGACATCGGCTGGAGTATGTGCAGGACTGTGACATGTAGCAAAACGCCCGATAGTAACGCGAATTTTGCACGTCCCTTATTATTGGCCACGTTGTCTTTGTGAGGAGGTAGTGTGATGTTTGACTGGACCAACCAGAATAATGTTACGCCGGTACTGAATGTTCGCAATTCTCGAGCACGCGCCAAATTTGCGTAACAATTAAAACAATCTCGCGAAATAGAATCTTGGTTAAAGTGTGTTGAAATAAAGCGAGACAGGAACTCTTTTCTCGAAAATCGTTTGTCAGTAATAGTTGGAGACGTGCAGGATTCGCGTTATTATGTATTTGGCAACATGCTAGACTTCGCTGCTCTGTATCTACTTGAGAGCTATTCGTAGGGCGAGTGACTTTACGCGTGAAATATTTCGAGACAAGATACAGTCCAAAGCACTGTAGGGTCGCCCAGCTTCTCTGATTGGCTAAAAAATGTTCTGGCCCGTGTTATCCGTTTGCACACGAATCACGAAGGTTCAGTGTCAGAGTTACTTAGTCCTGAGTGGCTTGGTCAAAGACGGACACGGCACCAGCAGCCAGTGGAGGTATAACAACAGCTGAGGTGTGTATATAGTATTGAAGTCTACTGTGTGCTCCGATTTTTACGCGATAAGTCACTGGCCCTAGCTATTCGTGATCCCATTGACTACTGGCAAATATACGTACAGAGAAGAAAATTTCGCAATTCAATTCAGTACAAGATAGACGTCAAACATGTGTAAGTAGACGTCATCTTCGCAATCGGTTCACACTTTATTAGACGCGATCTGAACAGCTCTGAGCCAGATAGCGGAATTTGCAAGGAAACAAGTAGCGAATCCCATACTGCCAAGTGTGGAGTCACACTGGCTACTCTCTGGAGAAGCAGCCAATGATCAAGCATCTGAGGCTCGAGTGTACACAGGATTGTGGAGTCTAGCCTACACGTCATTGAACTCGCAAAAGTTTCATATCTCTAACTATACGGTGTAATTTACCTGCGTGACCGCATCGCTGGAGATTGGTTGCTCAACATCAGAGCCTTTACTATTGGCTCATTGTGTACACGGGACGAGCCACACAAGCGGTCTTCCAATGGCAACAGTCTAATTAAAGTGCATTTTCATAGAGTCTAGTCTTACGCCACATAATAACGCGAATTTTGAAGATCCGTACTAATGATATGTTTCGTGCTCTCGCTGTACGACTGCAATTGGAACTTACGTGGTGTGCGATACGTTTTTGGATAACCCTGGTTGCAGATGATCAACATCGCCAAGTTCAAGAGGAAGTACCACAAATACTTGGACAACCTGGCGCCGAAGGACGAGATAAACACCATACGCAATCACAACATCCTGCATGTTGTTTTGGAGCGAGATAAAAGCGGCAGAAGGATTTTCATCGTGAAAGTTAGAGGTGAGGGCTAAGGCCACTTTCTGATCAAATCGTTTTTGACATTAAAGCTGATTGCTGATAATTGCAGATTTTTCCTTTGTCAGAATATGTCATTGTTTGAGACAAGGAGTTATCGGGAATATTATCTTCACAAAAAACGGTAGATATCTTACTTTTAAAATGGCTGGTCGTGATAAGGTTTTGATCCAACTTATTTGTCTATATCCCAGTCATTTATCACTTACGTCGAAAGAATGACTATAAATAAATATATTTTGACACAAATTACCAATAAAATAAATGAAAACCTGTGCCGATATTTAGAGTATATTACATATTAGCAGACAGTAAGCTTTTACGTGATCTATAATTGTTTCCATTAATCTAAGACTAAAGCAAAATTTTTAAATGTTTTAAGTTACAAAACTATTTACGATTATTTAATTTTATTCGTAACAACAAACATTTGAAAATGTGTACATACATTCAACTAAACAGCAGCCACTGAAAAATCTCGGCGTCTATTTTGTGTTTAAAGGCTGAATTTTATATTTTTATATGTTTTTGCTTTTTTCATGAAAGGATAACAAAGTCATCCATTTAGAGAAACTACATGATTGCGTGAGCTAAATATATTACTGGCTACACTTCACAGTGGTATATATACTGGAGTTCCTGTTATTCGTTCTTTTGCTGCTGTTCCGATATTGAATTCCGCGTTGGTAATACGAAGTTGGCTACTGCGCAGCAGACATGCGCACTGCAATCTGTATTTTTCCTACGGATTCGTCAGTTTAGCAGCTTATTGACTGACACACAGCGACTAGAATTTCACTCGCTGACATGACTGACTTGGGATAAGAGTGCATAAGTAGCAAGACATGACACTTCCGCGAAATGCGCGGTAGAAATATGTTTCCGGATGTACCACAGCCTCCGACAAACACGCTGTGGCACACCAAGTGGTGACATGGCCCACGTCTGCAACATCTGGATATCCAAGTTCAAAGTTCGATGAAAAAGACCACTTCTTAATCCGTAGACATTAGTGAAGTTATCTCTGTATTTTGGCTTAGCATTTTTTCAACACTAGGCGAAATTACGCGGCGAAACTNGTAGACATTAGTGAAGTTATCTCTGTATTTTGGCTTAGCATTTTTTCAACACTAGGCGAAATTACGCGGCGAAACTATTCCTTGCAACAAGCTAGATGCGAATCATCTGCGCAAGCCTGTAAAGACCTGAATATTTCATTGGCCGTTTGATTCGATAGGCGTGAAGATACTACGAATAAACTATAGGCAAAAGTTCAGTTTAGCCCAAAAAATATTATTAAGTATGAGACGCTTGTTATATATAAAATAGTTAGAAAAAAACCGAATACGTCCCACCAGGGCGATTTTTCAAATCTTCGATTCAAACAGTGTGAAACTACTGCAAATAGACTACATAGCATATTCACGGTAACTTCCAACTTTTCTGAAGCCTTTCTACAGTTCTGCTTTCAGACTATTCCTCCGTAACATGCAAACAAATCTTAATCATGGAAATTTACACCCAAAGGACAACGCACGCATTCGTGCTCACTCGGTGTAATAATACTTTGCGTAAGAACTACTTTTTTACTAGGCGTTGCCAACACACCCATTTTCTCACTGTTTTTTTAAATTAATATCAATTATAAATAAAGTATTGCAATTTGTAGATAAAATATACGTAGATGTTCAGTTTTAAATAAAAATAAGATGATGATTTCTGTGAACGCAAAGTATGAAAACCTTATTTAAGAGAAACAACTTAACACGTTGATAAAGTGTGAAGACACCGCGAATAGACTATAGCTAGGGCCAGTGACTTTCCGCGTAAAAATCGGAGCACACAGTAGACTTCAATACTATTTACACACCTCAGCTGTTGTTATACCTCCATTGGCTGCTGGTGCCGTGTCCGTCTTCGACCAAGCCACTCAGGACTAAGTAACTCCGACACTGAACCTTCGTGATTCGTGCGCAAACGGTTAACACGGGCCAGAACATTTTTTTTTTTTAGCCAATCAAAGAAGCTGAAAGACCCTACAGTGCTTTGGACTGTATCTTGTCTCGAAATCTTTTCGCGAAATATCACTGCCTCTAACTACAGCCGTGGTGTGTGACGTTTGCAGAGGTGTGGGAGCCGTCGAAGGTGCGCGCGCAGCAGATCCTGAGGNCTAACTACAGCCGTGGTGTGTGACGTTTGCAGAGGTGTGGGAGCCGTCGAAGGTGCGCGCGCAGCAGATCCTGAGGGCCTTGTACATGGTGCACGTCGCGAGCATGATGGAGCCAGAGACGCAGGTGAAGGGCATAGCGTTCATAGTCGACTTCAAGGGCCTGCACAAGAGGCAGATATGGGCGCTGCTCGGCGCGCACTCCGCCGTCCTACTGGACTTCCTGCAGGTCGGTATTTGCCCCCTATCCCGCCGCCCTTTCCTCATTACTCCCCACTACCAGGGGCCTCACCCAGGATGTACGATTTTGCCCCTGGTGTGCCCTGTACACTTCGGTATGCTACTAGGTCAGTNTACCAGGGGCCTCACCCAGGATGTACGATTTTGCCCCTGGTGTGCCCTGTACACTTCGGTATGCTACTAGGTCAGCAATTTGCAGTGAATAGCGGCATAGGTTCCCTATGCACTGCTTAGGTCCGTGGGAGGTTAGCCCCCCTCCAAACGGCACGGCCCATGAGGTATTATAACTGCTAACGTCTTTTCTCCCCCGCCCCAAATGGCAGGCTGTGGCCAACGAGTCAATCATGGCTTCTAAAAGTACTCCCCGAAAGGGTGGCACCCTCAAAAGCCACTCGAAACAGCACCACGAAACATTGGCAGTGTTTCGGATTGTGATTCTGTAGTATGTCATTCTACTGCTGTTAAGTTGAGAGGTTAGCATTGGCGTGTGGGGAACTGTTGCAAGGTAAGCTGGCACTTGCTCACCGCCGTACATCCCCTGTGAACGCAAGAGGAGCCGATAACCACGTCGTGCTCCCTAGGGAAACTGAATGCATTCCGACCACTCACAAGCGAGCAGCAAGGGGCTCATTACACACATCATCCTGTGACGTCAGCTGTTGAGCTACGTTTTCGCTGGTGGAAGTGCAAACCAGCAAGCGACAGGGTACAGCACATCGCTAACGCCAGCTTGCCTTGCAGCGGTTCACTACACGCCACTGGAGGTTAGACTGCTCATGTTTTCCGGAATATGTCCGGCTCTCCGCACCCCCTCCCCTATTGTACCTTATCCACAATGGTATAACAAGAGACATCTTTCTGAGCCTTAAGATTCCTGATCATGGACAGTCCGGCACCACCACCAAGGTCTCAGGGAAAACATGCCCCTCCATCCAATTGGGTTAGACTGCTCAAGGCGAACCGGGTTTTTGCAAACGGGAATCGTGTCGGACGATATCGCTGGTCGGCGGGTTTACTCCGGTATCTCTCGACTCCCCTGCCCTTGCATTCCGGCGCTGCTTCATACTCACCTCACTTCCCCCCTCATCGGCTCTCGAGGCAGCGATCTTATGGGTCGCCTAAGTTTCTCCACTCTCTCCACTCCGGCGAGATCGCCGGAGAAAACCCGTGACGATAAACATGCTGGGTGGGTTCCCCATGCTAGGGAGAAAAGACGCAATTCATGCAGGTAAGTTAACGACGTGCAAGGGGGG
>NQII01001509.1:156335-199166 GCA_002778355.1 Clitarchus hookeri
CAAGGGGGGGGGGGGGAAGGCTCGTAATCCAATTTAAAAAGAATCTTGTCCCCAGGCGATTGCCCGAGATCGGGCGAGGTCTTCCTTCAGCGCACTTCCGTCTGGTGAGCAGCTTGATGTAGGTGTAGTCGACCTGCTATTTCTTTAAGTCTTGGTGATCGAGCAAAGCGGTCATCCAGCTGATAGATTCGCCTGTGAGGGAGAGAGCACACATCCATCGGAGTAGACTCCAAGCTGTTGTATGCTCTTCTTGACTTTTGCCATTGGCAGGAAACTTGTGTGGCTCATCCCAAGTACTACACTTTTAGCCAATAGTAAGGGCTCATATGTAGAGCAATCAATCTCCAGTAAAGCGGTCACACGGATAAATGACGCCGTATAGTTGCCAGTGGTCAATGAAATTACGAATTATGCCCAAGTAGATATACGACAGTGAAGTCCAACATGTTACAAAATAAAAACGCAAATTTTGCAGGTCTTTAATTGGAGTCACAAGCTCGAAAGAAGTAGTTTATGCAGTTCACTAAAGGAACACCAACTCTATTGGTCTGTGCATTTCCATTACCAAACGTCCTGTTGGCGAATACCACACACGACTTGCTTACCATACTGAATATTTTAATTATTTCCTGAACTGTTGACCAATGAATTGGCACACTGATTGCGTCCCATTTACACTGACTTGTCATGCGTAATACGTAGAGACCAGGAAAAATTCGCGCGTTCAACGACCTGCAGGCTAGACTCTCCAGTCTTATGTACAAATATGCTGATATCAACCTCACATTGGTTGTCTGTTGTCACGGTAGAAGGCGACGGTTGGGCCAGCCTTCTCCAGGAGGTGTCGAACACCGTGTGGACCAATGGCTGAAGTTTTATAAACACACGTGCTTCGAATTATAGCTTGTCCCGAAATGAATCAGCTAATTTTTCAGGTCTCTAGTAATATGATATACATTCAATTCTGCTCATGTTTTATAACTGAATAACATTTTAATTATTTGTTCACGAAAATTACGACTGACGTAATACAGTGTTCATATAAGAATAATATAAAAATCTAGTGAGTCACATAAGCACATCCTTGCAAGATTTGTCTTCAAAGACAACGAAATCCGAAGTGGTAACGTTGCCTGACTCGCATTAGGGAGGACCTGGGTTCACTCCCTGGTCCGGTTTTCCTGGTTTCGGTTTCCCATGGTTTCCCGAAATCACTCCAGGCGAATGCTTCCTAGGATGGTTCCTTGCTACAGGCTGCGGCAGATTACTTCCCCGCTCCTGCTTCTCTAAGCAACTTGCTCTGTCTCCAATGACCTCACCATGGACGAGACGTTGAGCCCTACCTACGGGTTTTAGCCCTTTCAGACCCTCATTAATCTATGGCTAGGGCCAGTGACTTTTCGCATAAAAATAGGAGCACACAGTATACTTCAATACTATATACACACCTCAGCTGTTGTTATACCTCCATTGGCTGCTGGTGCCGTGTCCGTCTTTGGCTAATCCACTCAGGACTAAGTAACTCCGACACTGAACCTTCGTGATTCGTGCGCAAACGGTTAACACGGGCCAGAACATTTTTTTTACCCAATCAAAGAAGTTGGACGACCCTACAGTGCTTTGGACTGTAACTTGTCTCGAAATCTTTTCGCGAAATATCACTGCCCCTATTTATGGCTTCAAGTGCTGCAAGCAAAGATAATTTTGAACCATTTTGGACTTACGTCTATGTGCATGTTCAACTGACCCTCAAAACAGAATGTAACATCCTATAGTGTATTCACTTTTTAAATTAAATCTTTGAAAATCAACCCATGTATTACATGTTTGACTGTTTCCTACGTCAAAAGTGGTTTTTTCATATGTTGACATTAAAATACATCATTTATTGGTTAAATGAAGCATGCACTTATATTTCGTCCATTAATTGTAACATGCTTTTTATATTATAATCGATATACATTAAAAGAGAGGGAAAATATAATGTTGAAAATGTGTAGTAAGAAATAGCTCCTATATAAAATATTATCAACTTAGGTTATAGTGAGTTATTTGTTAAATATTAATGGCATGATTACATTTTCGGCAAAACTGTGGTAAAAACATTTTACTTTTATGTAAAATACAATTATTTTTTTGTTGTTTGTCCAGTTAAAAATAATGTGCGTTGTTTTTCCTTTGGTGTTTTTTGTAGACTCGAGTATGTTTTTCTTGCACGTAACGGAAGGATGAACTTTTAAAGCCCGTAAATAGAATTCTAGCAGGGCTTCAGAAAAGTTGGAAGTAACGTGTTCATTTCGCGTTTAAATTAGTTAACAAAGAAGTTTTAGAATAAATTTGTCAGATCCACGTGTATCGTTGGACCTCCACTCCGTAGGACTGTGAACCAATAGTAAATATTCAGCCCTCAGGTGGCTTAATTTCCAGTCACCGAGTGAAACAAGAGAACAAGTTGTGATCGAGACAGCAGCTAGGGAATAAATGGTCATCTGCTCGAGACTGTAGAGTGAGCGAAGAGATTTGGGCGGCTCTTAACATCGACGTCTTGAGAGCCGATGGGGGTAAAGCAAGGTGATTGTGTAGCAGCGCCGGAATGCAAGGGCGGGGGAAACGGGAGATACCCGAGAAAACCCGCCGACCAGTGGCATCGTCCGGCACGATTCTCGGGTGCGAAAATCCGGGAGCAAATCCGCCGGGATTCCAACCAGGTTCACCTTGGTGGGAGGCGAGTAGTCTAGCCACTACACCACTGTGGCCCCCGAGACTGTAGAGGACTGTGCAATTTAGCGTAGTACCATGCGTTTATTTCTTCTCTACCTAAAATGTCACGAAGACAAAAATAACACATTTTAGGAAATGAACGACAAAAAAAAAAAAAAAGCAGAAAACAAAGGATAACCTAATAGTCAATAAAACATGAACTAATGAGCAAAAGGCAACAAACTGGAAAACTGTCTAAGGAAACTTTATTGGTTTCTTTTTTGATTTATACTTTGTTGTCGTTCATTTTCTGCTAAATTTTTAACCATCGGTTTTTGTTTTATTTTTCAGCAAAGGTAAAAGTGTATATTTAAATACTTATAGGAATCTTACAATACCAGTATCATTAATCTTTGGAGATACGGTTTATTTGCTTCTGGCCTAATGATACTGTTGGTGGAACGACATTAACATAATTTCATATTTGTTGCAGAAAGCCATGCCGTTGAGAATGAAAGAAATGCACATCATAAACCATCCACAGTCGTTCTCCACGCTCTTCCCTTTGTGCAAGCCCTTGATCGGCACCAAGCTTTACAAGAGGGTGAGTTTTCTTTTTTTCAGGAGAATTTCACCCGCCTCGAGCTATGTTGCAGGGTTTTCCAGCGGCAGACTGAAAGACCGATACGGGCAGGCACAGAGTAGATATGTACACAGAAACGAAATGGCGTGGTCGTATTTGTGACGTGGGTGTGCCCATCCTGCAGTCTATTCGCGGTAACTTCAGACTTTTTGAAACAAACTTTTGAAAAATCACCCACTGTATTACGTACTTGGTTGCCACCTAAATAAGTCTTAGTGTTGCAGTCGTTTCATATTTGTGTTAACATAAAAGTACATTATTTTTGGTTGAATTGAACTTTTTATTTTTTATCTATGAAGTATAATATTTCATTTATAATTAATGTTAGTAAAAATAGGGGGAAAATATGTGTGTTGGTAACAGTAAGAAATAGTTTTTTTTTTTGGTGCAAATTATTACTATAGTGACCTGACTCGGTAAAGCTTTGTTTTCGTGAGGGGAAGGAATATCGTTGAAGTTTAGCAGGGCTTCAGAAAAGTTGGAAGTAACCGTGAATGGATTATATGATTGGCTGCGCTTGGTTCTGGGAACGGGCTTTGTGCCTGATTGGCTACTGCGTGCTGGGATAGGTCCCCTACTGGCTGGCAAGAAGGATGCCGTGCGTTGATTGGCGAACGGAGTTCCGACATGCTGCTAGCCAGTGCTGGCGTGTGCTGCTGGAGATCGCGGGGAAAGCCAGGGTTTCACCTCTGTAATCTTAACTACTCTGCAGTACCGTCATGCGCAAGAAAATGCCGCATGGCTCATAGCTAGAGACCTAGGGCCAGTGACTTTTCGCGTAAAATCGGAGCACACAGTAGACTTCAATACTATATACACACCTCAGCTGTTGTTATACCTCCATTGGCTGCTGGTGCCGTGTCCCGTCTTCGACCAAGCCACTCAGGACTAAATAACTCCGACACTGAACCTTCGTGATTCGTGCGCAAACGGTTAACACGAGCCAGAACATTTTTTTTAGCCAACCAAATAAGCTGGACGGCCCTACAGTGCTTTGGACTGTATCTTGTCTCGAAATATTTTCACGAAATATCACTGCCCCTATAGAGACCTGAAAAATTCGTGAGTTCAATGTCCTGCAGTCTAGACTCTATAGTCTTATGTACAAATATGCCGATATCAACTGCACATTGGTTGTCTGCTGACTCAGCGAAGGCGACGATTGGGCCGGCCTTTTCCTGGAGGCGTCAAACACCGTGTGGACCAATAACTAAAGTTACATATATACGCAACTGTTTTGAATTCTAGCTTGTCTCAAAATTAATCCGCGAATTCTTCAGGTCTCTACTCATAGGCAGGGCCACCTGTTTTTAGCGAAATGTTGTACTCCAAAATACGTTGGTTCAGAGCCAATTTTGCGTTTGGATGATTCCAACTAGCACGAGCGAGTCTTAAGTCTCTGCCAGCCAATCACGGACGGCCAAGATCAGGGTAACTTTATTCTGATTGTCCCAGTTAAGTAGAAACTGTCTTCTCACAAAGACACGCGGCCAACAACCAATGGCANCGGCCAAGATCAGGGTAACTTTATTCTGATTGTCCCAGTTAAGTAGAAACTGTCTTCTCACAAAGACACGCGGCCAATAACCAATGGCAATTTTCAACCATGCACGTAAGTCATTGAAGTCTAGCTTGAGCATAAATATTTTCACGGAAAACAGGTGGCCATAACTATAAAAGATTAAAACTGATTTATCTATCGTTTACTATAGTTTACAAGGACATGACTGTTGATTTTTGCTAACGAGATTAGGTCAAATGTTGTAATGGGTAGTGTAATACATGAAATGCAAACTTTGTATCGAGAATTGTGGTTGAATTTCGTTATTTTATTAGCGTAAATAAATTAGTAAGTATGATTTAATCCCAAAAGATACCGTCATACGACTCGGTACGTGTTAATAAACAATAGCATGAAAAATAAATGTAGTCTGCAAAACTTTATCTATAGATAAAACAAGCTTGTTATTTTCTTTATCTCACAAAACTAAGAATTTTTTTTAGAACAATACTATTGTTNATCTATAGATAAAACAAGCTTGTTATTTTCTTTATCTCACAAAACTAAGAATTTTTTTTAGAACAATACTATTGTCCACGCAATTATTTTTTATTTCATATCAACACGCTTGGACTTTTTATTTCATATGTCTTTGTTCACAGTAACTTCTAATTTCTTATTTTCGCTCCCTATTCTATTTTGTTTTTTTCGCTAGTTCCAGCCTAGCATTTTCCTCGTAAGCCTTCGTTGTCAACCCTATTAACATAGTCATGACATCTCAAGAGGTTTTTTTTCTACAGCTCTCATTTCTGCTTATACCTCATTTTATTGTTTCATTTATGTTTTCTATTCTTGTCCCTAGGTGGAGTTTGATACACATGAAATTTATAACGTCTTTGTTTTTCCTTGACGAATTTTCTTTCAGAAAATAGAAGATATTGAGTAGTACATTCGGATATATTTCACATACTGGGAATCATGAGCATGAAAATATTCTATACGAACCTAACAGTTTTTTTTTTAAAATTAACGTGAGTGCAGGATAATGCACTACGTATGAATACTTTTACCTTATACACAGAAGAAGACGTTTTGCTTACTATAAAATACAATGGTAAAATAGTTCCCGCCAAATGTTTTGTGGTATAGTTGGGGAACTGATGCATGGTAGCTGTAATAAAATATAACCTTTTTTGTGATAATTAACGAGCGGTTTTATACCAACTACAACAAATGATTTAGTGATTTGAGGTCAACACAGATTTACAAGCATCCAAGACATACTATAAGTAAGTGTCCTTTATCCACCACAGTATGAATACCACTTTTGTTGGTTTTTGCGTTTCCACTTAAGCACCTACCACTTACCACAACTACACTGGACTCACTTAGTGTTCTGCACAACATACATGATTAGCTGGTTGCCAGCCAATATAAGAACACCGAGATTAAGCTTTACCTATCAAACGTTCTTTGCTAATCCACAGAGACCTGAAAAATTCGCGAGTTCAATAATCGTTAGGCTATACTCCATTGCCGTATGCAAAATCAAGAAAATATCACTGTTCATCAATTGCTTGTTGTATTAGCAGAAGACGGTGATTGGGTTTGAATTTTATAGTGTGTTTATTATTGGCTCAGAGTTGTCCAGGAGGTGTAAACTAACGGGTGTACCAATAGCATAAGCAATACAAACGTACGAGGTTTCGAATTCTAGCTTGTTCCGAAATGAAATGGCGAATTGTTCTGTTCTCTACTAATCCATCGTGTTAATTAGTTTAACACTTCGAGTGCGGTACAGATATACTGACAAGTAAGACAACCTAAAAGTGAGTCACTAAATTCACGACTGCACGACCATCAATTCTGATTGTCTTTGTGTGCCCATTCACAGCCTTCCCATTGGTACACAAAACACCGGACACGCCTAATGTACTGTACAACGTTTATCACCGGCAGGATCTCTGCCAATATAATGTCGAGTTGAAAGTGTCCCAGCTAAATCACAGAGTAGACAGGTAAACACAGACGAAGTTTATTGGCGGTTCCTTTGATGTGGGCGTGCCCATTTTCTGATTGGCTATCCGTAGCTCTGGGAATGGGCGTTGTGTCTGACTGGCTACCGCGTGTTGCGGAAGGTTCCCTACTNTTGTGTCTGACTGGCTACCGCGTGTTGCGGAAGGTTCCCTACTGGCTGAGCTACTGATTGGTAAGTGTGTTACCAGGCGCTGATTGGTGAACGGCGTTCCGACGTGTTGCTGGCCAGTGGCACCATATTGCTGGCGTGTGTGCAGCTGGAGTTGGTGGAATAAACGACTGCTTCACCTCTGTATCCTTAAGTACTCTGTGACCAAATGTTCTTTCCTACGTAGAATAATATGCAATCTATCTTGTTAATTTGCGTAACTAATACTTTGAATGTTGCTGACATAATATTACGTTGTAGAGAACCTAATGAAAACTACTTCTCCCTTGTTTTCGTAATATTACGAGTTGAGTTGGGAGATTTTGGCGGCTCTTAACAACGAGGTCCTGAGCGTGAAATGAGGTGAGACTGGAGCAGCGTCGGAATGAAAGGGCGNATCTATAGATAAAACAAGCTTGTTATTTTCTTTATCTCACAAAACTAAGAATTTTTTTTAGAACAATACTATTGTTCACGCAATTATTTTTTATTTCATATCAACACGATTGGACTTTTTATTTCATATGTCTTTGTTCACAGTAACTTCTAATTTCTTATTTTCGCTTACCTATTCTATTTTATTTTTTTCGCTAATTCCAGCCTAGCATTTTCCTGGTAAGCCTTCGTCGTCAACCCTATTAACATAGTCATGACATCTCAAGAGGTCTCATTTCTGCTTATACCTCATTTTATTGTTTCATTTATGTTTTCTATTCTTGTCCCTAGGTGGAGTTTGATACACATGAAATTTATAACGCCTTTGTTTTTCCTTAACGAATTTTCTTTCAGAAAATAGAAGATATTGAGTAGTACATTCGGATATATTTCACATGCTGGGAATCATGAGCATGAAAATATTCTATACGAACCTAACAGTTTTTTTTTTAATTAACGTCAGTGCGGAATAATGCAGTGCGTATGAATACCTTTATCCTTATACACAGAAGAAGACGTTTTGCTTACTATAAAATACTGTGGTAAAATAGTTCCCGCCAAATTTTTTGTGCTATAGTTGGGGAACTGATGCCTGGTCCTGCAATAAAATATAACCTTTTTTGTGATAATTAACGAACGGTTTTATACCAACTACAACAAATGATTTAGTGCTTAGAGGTCAACACAGATTTACAGGCATGCAATACATACTATAAGTAAGTGCCTTTTATCCACCACAGTATGAATACCACTTTTGTTGGTTTCTGCGTTTCCACTTAAGCACCTACCACTTACCACTACTACACTGGACTCACTTAGTGTTCTGCACTACATACATGATTAGCTGGTTGCCAGCCAATATAAGAACACCGAGATTAATGACCTGTAGGCTATACTCCATTGCCGTATGCAAAATCAAGAAAATATCACTGTTCATCAATTGCTTGTTGTATTAGCAGAAGACGGTGATTGGGTTTGAATTTTATAGTGTGTTTATTATTGGCTCAGAGTTGTCCAGGAGGTGTAAACTAACGGGTGTACCAATAGCATAAGCAATACAAACGTACGAGGTTTCGAATTCTAGCTTGTTCCGAAATGAAATGGCGAATTGTTCAGTTCTCTACTAATCCATCGTGTTAATTAGTTTAACACTTCGAGTGTGGCACAGATATACTGACAATTAAGGCAACCTAAAAGTGAGTCACTAAATTCACGACTGCACGACCATCAATTCTGAGTGTCTCTGTATGCCCATTCACCGCCTTCCCATTGGTACACAAAACACCGGAAACGCCTAATGTACTGTACAACGTTTATCACCGGCAGGATCTCTGCCAATATAATGTCGAGTTGAAAGTGTCCCAGCTAAATCACAGAGTAGACAAGTAAACACAGAAGAAGTTTATTGGCGGTTCCTTTGATGTGGGCGTGCCCATTTTCTGATTGGCTATCCGTAGCTCTGGGAATGGGCGTNCGGATCTTAACAGCGAGGTCTTGAGAGCCGACCCCACAAAGACACGATGGCAATAATCAAAGGAAAGCTGAAAACACGCTATATCTACCCTTTCAGTCACAGATAAATGTGTAACTGTAGGCGTTGTAATGAACAACTTTTATGTTCGGAACTGTACATGTGTTATATTAAATCTCTGACATATATCGGGGCTCAATAATAGCGTGTTTGCATTTGAGATATTCCCACCAATCCGAATTTACGTATTTTCCCCAATAACTTAATTTACGGATTCATTATTTAAAAACAAAGCTTATTGTCTTGATGCAGGGAACATCGTAACAATCATTTTGAAACCCGACTTCTTTTTCTCACGTGAATCGTTTCACTTATGTTACAAGTATCAAAAGTTCCCTCATTATTTAACACTTTCAACACTATGCTTAGGGCCACCTGTTTTTTCGCGAAAAAATTAATGCACAGACTAGACTTCAACTTCTTGTGTGCAAGTTTGCAAACTTTCTTTGGCTGTTGGCTGCGTGCCTGTGTAAGAAGACATTTTCTACTCAGCTGGGCCAATCAGAAAAGTTACCCTGACACTGAACGTCCGTGATTGGCTGGTAGACACTTGACGCGCGCGAGTTAAAGTCACCCAACCGCGATATTGGTTTCGGAATTAACGTGTTTTGGAGTACAGCTAGTCGTGGAATATTCTCGCCTAAAATCAGGTGCCCCAGTGACATTTGCATGATTTTACACACGGCTGTGGAATCTAGCCTACAGGTCATTGAACTAGCAAAATTTCACGTATCTAGTTATTGGGCACGTGATCTTGTGAGAAGGCATTTCCTTACTTCACTGAACTAAACAGAATAAAGTTACTCCGATACTGAAAGTCGCTGATTCGCGGACGGCCGGCCAAGACACGTGGCAGTTAGAATAATCCAATTACTAGAGACACCCGATTTCTGCGTAAAGATTTCACGACCAGATCTCATAACCACGTTCGTTATTGGGTAATTTTCGTGCTGCGCAACTTAGGTGTCTGTCAGTGAATCACAGACGTACAGTATCGGAGTTACCTAATTATGATTGGCTAGTCAAGTAATGAAATGTCTTCTCACAAAGACATGCGGCCAAAAAAACAAAAGAAAACGCGAGGAAATATTTTCGCGAAATTCAGGTTTCCCTACGCAATAACAGAAGTTGGATTTGGATTTGAAGAATAGTATTTTGGAGTACAACTAGTTTTGAAATCCTTTCGAGAAAAACATGTGCCTTTACATGTATGACACTAGGTCTGAAGGTGTAAAGCGGAATCCCTAGTTATCACTATCAAACGTCCCAATGCCACGTCCGGCCATAACGAAGCATTGCAATGGCAATGGAAAATAACACAAACAGTCCGTTCAGAAAAGACACAGCATTGTATAGTTTAAAATACTGTTTTACAGAAGTATAAGCATTGCAAACAGAAGGCTAANACTTTATAAAATCCAGAAGTGACCTGGTCGGGGACTGAACCCGGTTCGCCTTGGCGGGAGGCGGGCAGGCTAACCACTCGGCCACCGCGGGCCCCACGTTATCTTACGCCCGGCAGCATTAAAAAGTGCTGAATCCACTGAATACGGATTATTTCATGTGTTGCATGTGGTTGGCGCTACAGCAAACTCACCTCTCGTCACACTGGCTTGTGTGTTGCAGATATTTTTCCACGGCGATGACCTGGCGAGTTTACACAGGCTCGTGGATCCTTCGAACTTGCCGGAAGACTTCGGAGGCAGCCTAGCCAAGGTGGAGTTCACGGGCCAGAACTGGCACTCCATAGTGCTCGAGGTGGAAGAAGCTATACGAGGTATGTGGAAACGTAGGAGAAGCTATAGTCGTTAAAAATGTCCCAGGACTACTTGAACTACAAAACACCAGAGCTCAGATACACTTTCGTGATTGGATTAGTTTAACTGTCACGCATAGCTAGGGCCGGTGACTTTTCGCGTAAAAATCGGAGCACACAGTAGACTTCAATACTATATACACACCTCAGCTGTTGTTATACCTCCACTGGCTGCTGGTGCCGTGTCCGTCTTTGACCAAGCCACTCAGGACTAAGTAACTCCGACACTGAACCTTCGTGATTCGTGCGCAAACTGTTAACACGGGTCAGAAAATTTTTTAGCCAATCAAAGAAGCTGGACGACCCTACAGTGCTTTGGACTGTATCTTGTCTCGAAAACTTTTCGCGAAAGATCACTGCCCCTATGCATAGCAGATGTCAGTCTGTGTATCACGGACATTCAGCGACAGAGTTACTTAATTCTGATTGGCCCAGTCAGGTAAGAAAACGTCTCCCCAAATAGAGTGAGTGAAGAGATTTGGGCGGATCTTAACAGCGAGGTCTTGAGAGCCGACCCCACAAAGACACGATGGCAATAATCAAAGGAAAGCTGAAAACCCGCTATATCTACCCTTTCAGTCACAGATAAATGTGTAACTATAGGCGTTGTAATGAACAACTTTTATGTTCGGAACTCTGCATGTGTTATATTAAATCTCTGACATATACCGGGACCAATAATAGTGTGTTTGCATTTGAAATATTCCCACCAATCCGGATTTACGTATATCCCCCAATAACTTAATTTACGGATTCATTATTTAAAAACAAATCTTATTGTCTTGATGCAGGGAACATCGTAACAATCATTTTGAAACCCGACTTCTTTTTCTCACGTGAATCGTTTCACTTATGTTACAAGTATCAAAAGTTCCCTCATTATTTAACACTTTCAACACTATGCTTAGGGCCACCTTTTTTTTTCGCGAAAGGATCAATGCGCAGGCTAAACTTCAACTTATTATGTGCAAGCTTGCAAACTTTATTTGGCTATTGGCTGCGTGCCTGTGTAAGAAGACATTTTCTCGGCTGGGCCAATCAGAAAAGTTACCCTGACACTGAACGTCCATGATTGGCTGGTAGACACTTGACGCGCGCGAGTTAAAGTCACCCAACCGCGATATTGGTTTCGGAATTAACGTGTTTTGGAGTACAGCTAGTCGTGGAATATTCTCGCCTAAAATCAGGTGCCCCAGTGACATTTGCATGATTTTACACACGGCTGTGGAATCTAGCCTACAGGTCATTGAACTAGCAAAATTTCACGTATCTAGTTATTGGGCACGTGCTCTTGTGAGAAGGCATTTCCTTACTTCACTGAACTAAACAGAATAAAGTTACTCCGATACTGAAAGTCGCTGATTCGTGGACGGCCGGCCAAGACACGTGGCAGTTAGAATAATCCAATTACTAGAGACACCCGATTTCTGCGTAAAGATTTCACGACCAGATCTCATAACCACGTTCGTGATAGGGTAATTTTCGTGCTGCGCAACTTAGGTGTCTGTCAGTGAATCACAGACGTACAGTATCGGAGTTACCTAATTATGATTGGCTAGTCAAGTAATGAAATGCCTTCTCACAAAGACATGCGGCCAAAAAAGCAAAAGAAATCGCGAGGAAATCTTTTCGCGAAATTCAGGTGTCCCTACGTAATTACAAAAGTTGGATTTTGATTTGAGGAATAGTATTTTGGAGTACAACTGGTTTTGAAAACCTTTCGAGAAAAACACGTGCCTCTACATGTATGACACTAGGTCTGAAAGTGTAAACAGGAATCACTAGTTATCACTATCAAACGTTCCAAGGCCACGCCCGGCCATAACAAAGCATTGCAACGGTAATGGAAAATAACACAAACAGTCGGTTCAGAAAAGACACAGCATTGTATAGTTTAAAATACTGTTTTACAGAAGTATAAGCATTGCAAACAGAAGGCTAANGTTCAGAAAAGACACAGCATTGTATAGTTTAAAATACTGTTTTACAGAAGTATAAGCATTGCAAACAGAAGGCTAATTACAGAGATTATGGCTGACTTTGAAACTTTTCAACGACCACAGTCATCTTTTATTCAGTAACATAATTTTATGAAATATTAGCAATTTTACCCATATGACAGTTAAAGAAGTTCTTTAATTGGCTCACGTCATACGTAAACTCTTTTAGTCCCAAATTGTTTTACATTTTAAAACATTACAAAACTAGTGATTATTTGCTCGGATCTCTGCCCATGCTAACTCAGTACTTGCTTCATTCTCACAATCAGCGAAGTACGTCCTTGGTGCCTAGAGACAATGGGAATGACAATTTACAAACTACAGCTTTAAGAACGTCTTACAATAACATCACCCGCCACCCGGAAGGAAACTGATTGCGTAGGGCAATGATAAGGCACAGTATGGTATTTCGCAAACAAGATTTCGAGACAAGATGTTTTACAAAAAATAATCCGGTCGTGTGTCCTTTTATTGATTCAATTACGTCTTGGCACGTTTTAACATTTTGCTCGCGAATCTCGGATGTCTCATGAGCATCGTAAGATTAAAGAAACTTAAGGCGCCCGTCTACCTGGCGCTTGAACTGAGTTGCAGAGTGTTCGAAATACACGTTTTTCAACAAAACTATTAAGAGTGCGTCCAACGTGCTGATCTACGAAAAGAACACACACTTCAGACGAGAGCTGTTAAGTACTTTCAAAATATCACGTACGTTAGAAACATCAATTCAGAGTACTCCAAAACCGGTAAAAACGGCCTTTACAAGGCGCTGTAGCTCAAAATGCACGCATCAGATACATACAAAACTACTATAGGGGCCTGCACTGAACCTTCCTAAAGACTTCCCACTAATAAAATAATTTGGTCACCGCTGAAAGTCCCATAGGTACACGCAGCACGACGAGAACACTGCACGCCAGTTCAGAGCCTTGCGCTTAGCGGCGATGGCGTACTTGATGCGCGTGGCAGTGTCGCCTTTATCGCTCCCGCGCTTCTCGGCTTAAACGGGGGAAAAAGTTCCAGGGAGACGGGCGCCTTAAAGGGGACAGATCCCAGCCATTTTTAATGTACGTATATTCCTCCATGACATAATTTCCTAGTTCAATATTTAAAAACCAAGCTTGTTAGGTAGCAAGTACATATTTNACGTATATTCCTCCATGACATAATTTCCTAGTTCAATATTTAAAAACCAAGCTTGTTAGGTAGCAAGTACATATTTGTAGTTATTTAACCCCTTTAACGTATTATCCCGAGTTTACTGATTCACGTTTGACATGTTGCAGAATAGGTGAAAACATTATCGGTGCTCTACAACTCAAGAAGGTAGTACCAACGCGANTTCACGTTTGACATGTTGCAGAATAGGTGAAAACATTATCGGTGCTCTACAACTCAAGAAGGTAGTACCAACGCGAGTATTGCCTTTCCCTGGGAAATGCTATTGGTTACGGCTGACACACCAACTATTTTATAATTGGTTGTCTCTTGTGTAATGAATTTATAGAAACCCTTTCCGTACGTTCCAAAATGTCAGGTTATTGTAAGGAATTTGTAAGTACTTCTCACATCAAAAATTTCTTATTTTGAAACACGTGTGAGGAAATATTATTGTGTACGTCAAGGGGTTAAAATCAACTTATTTTTGCTCCCGTTACTCATTTCATTTCAAAAACCATAGTCAAAGGTTCCGTCATTATTGAATAATTTTTTACTCAAATGGGAAATTACGTATATAATTGAAACCATTCAAACATTAGAAAAAATCCCTTTAGCGGTATTGTATGCTATGTCTAGACACAGAGTAAATAAGTACACGGAGACGAAATTGCGTGGCGGTTCCTTTGATGTGGACATACCCGTTGTCTGATTGGCTGCGCGAAGCTCTGGGAACGGGCCTTGAGTCTGACTGGTTACCGCGTGTTGCGGAAGGGTCCCTACTGGCTGAGCTGCCGGTTGGCAAGTAAGTTACCAGGAGCTGATTGGCGAACGGCGTTCCGACATGTCGCTGGCGTGTACTGCTGGAGTTCGCGGAATAAGCGACTATTTCACCTCTGTACTATGAATTACTCTATGCCACCCATACTACCAGGTGTGACGTAAAACTGGCTACTCTCTGGAGCAGCAGCCGGTGAACGAATATCTGAGGCTCGAGTACACACAGGACTGTGGAGTCTAGCCTACAGGTCGCCGAACTGGCAAACTTTACTTGTCTCTAACCCTGGCCATAATGGGCAGGGCCACCTATTTTTTTGCGAAAGGATTCGTGCACAGACTAGATTTCAACTTCTTACGTACATGTTTGCGAATTTCCTTTGGCTATTGGCTCCGTGTTTGTGTGAGAAGAAATTTTCTACTCGGCTAGGCTAATCATAATCAAGTTACCCGATATTGGACTCCGTGATTGGCTGGCAATATCATCCAACCACGATTTTGGTTCCGAACAAACTTTTTTTTTGGAGTACAACTAGTTGCGGAGTCTTTACGCGTCCCTTAAAATTCGTTGTTTAGACTATATTCCATATTCTCATAAACATTTCCTAGACGGTGGTGTAGTGGTTAGACTGCTCGCCTCCCACCTAGGCGAACCGAGTTCGATTCCTGACCGGGTCACGCCCTGATTTTCGCACGTGGGAATCGTGCTGGACGACGCTGTTGGTCGACGGTTTTTCTCGGTGATCTCCCGTTTCCCCCACCCTTGCATTCCGGCGCTACTCCATTCTCACCTCATTTCGCCCTCATCGGCTCTTAAGACGTGGTTGTTATGAGCCGCCCAAATATCTCCACTACAAAGAGTTTGGCTTATTTTATTTGTACGTTAAAAAACATCTGTAAAAATGTTGAACTTGGCATGTTTTTTTTTTGCAAGTAAATATGCGATCTAGAAATAACTTAATTATAGGAAAAAGTATTTACAGATAATGTCTACAAGTTGAACAGTGTGCGTGGTGCAAATTAACAGTTGAGGCCTTCACCACCGATGGAGGTGAAGTGAGGCGGAGAAGAAGCAGCGACGGGTTGTAGTGGCAGGAAGAATCGGGAGTACTCCGAGACAACCCAACGTCCGTTACGTTCCACCCAGTGACGAAATCGGCGACGACCCCGCCGGGAGACGAACCCAGGTTCGCGCTGTGGCGGGTGGTCGGACGGTGACACTTGGATCATTTGCTTGCAGAGTGGTGCACTTTCGGCTTCGTGGAGGACCAACAGAGGCGGTGACGTCACGTCTTGGTTGGCGGCGACGTCCAGGCAGCGAGATGAGAGAGACCGCCCGAACAGAAGTTCCCTCGCCGACTGCGTTCGTCCACGCACTTCACAACTTCCACGGACGCAGAGACCCCCGCCATTTCGCGCTGTGATTCCGGCACAAGCTGGGCGTCGGTTGCATCTGTGCATTCGGACCTCTGCTCATGCAACACGCTCTGCGCGATTTTTAACCAATAGTTAGAGATAATGGGGAAAATACGAAACATTTTTGAGCCAACATGTCCTCGATAACACTCTAGCTAGTTTATTATTTTATGATTGGATGAAAAAGGTCTTGACTCGGCTAAGTTGTTTGTATACACCAATCATGAACGTTCAGCCTAAGACTACTTACACCCGGGCGACTTTCAGTCGCCGGGTTGGGACAAAAAAAAGTGGTTGAACCCGGCGACAGTTTTCGCCCAACTCGACTACTTGCGCAGCCGACTTAGACTTAACGAGTGGTCCACTTATGCGACAGATGTTGAGGAATTTACTTTCATTAACAATTATTTTCACTCGTGATTTGTCAAGTGGAAGCATTCTCGTGTGTTGTACTCCAAAAAAGTAGGAGGAGAAGGCGATTTCGGAAGTTCTGGGCGCATCTTATCGTAGAAGTGCGTGCCCAGTATAGGCAGTTCCACATTTTGTACCACAATTTATGCAATTTTTTTTTTTCCTGGATGTCTTAATTTTTTTCTTTGAACTACTAGAGCAAGTCGGATCAACTATTTCGGTAAGTGACAATGTGATGAGAAAGACAATGGCAACGAAAAAACTTCTTAAAATTACATTGAGGTAACTAGTTTTAAACATTTATTGAATATTATTATGATAAGTTAATAAGAAAGGAGAACGTAGGTGATACACTATTTAAAAATAGTAATAAAAAAATTAATATCAAAAGGAATTATCAATTGTATTAGACTACAATAAAATTTGAAAAATTAAAATGTACTTATACATTTTAAATAAAAACCAGAACAAGTTCATTATGAGGGAGTTGTCAGATTGTGGACTCTCTCGGCACGTGAGCAGCTCGTTGACTCAGGGGGAGACTGCATCGAGTTTGAGAGAGATGTAGGGAAAATCTTAAGTGACTGAGGCTGAGGGAGAGATTAAGAAGCTGGTAAGAAGGCTGCAGATGAAGAGAAGGAAGGTACGGCATGTGTGAGTTATGTGATGTATGCTCAGGCAGATGAGGTAAAGGTTGTTCAATGCTACCTAAAATATTGTATTGTACGCCTTGTGGGTAATATGGTCGGTGAGCAGAGACTTACCTGCTACGTGTCTTGTATTCCTTTAATATGCACTTGTAGTATTTCGCAGTTTGCGTCAGTTTTCATGCCTTCAGAAATCTTTTTCGTGTCATTCGCCATAGACAGGCATAATAAGTTATTATCGTCTTGTTAAGATGTCGGTTTCTGGACGATTCTCCCCTAGATAACTCTATTCACTTCAATTTAATTATTAATCTTGACTTTCTTAACTTTTTTGGAGGAGCCATAACTTCTTCGCCTGTTTTTTCTGCTGTATCGGTTTGATCACTTTTACCTTGGTCTTTGTCCTGCTGACTGAATATTGTCTTCTTCTGCTGCGCCAGAGATTCAAGAAAAGACAGTTGGTAAAAGTATAGGCATTTATATTTTTTCCTTGTGGTCGCAGCTTTTCCTTTCTCTACTTTCTGGCTAACATTACACTCCCGGTTGTAGCAGTCCCTTAAACTTTTCCATTTGTTTTGAAGCCCGGTAGATAAATGAACGAAACATTCTCATTATTCCATTTTTGCCGCGCTGTGAAACTTACCAAGTATAACCTGCGCATGTTACATTGAGACTACTCTGGCCTATCAGAACGTGAAAAATTATGCTGGTGACCGTCAGGAAGAACCAACATAAACTGAAGTCCACTTGATGTTTGCCAATTACATTATATTGTAATAGTCGATGGCAAAAGGTCAATTCAAGGACGAATTCCACGTTGGCCTCTCTTAAGGGCGCCGTGCTGATGAAGCATAGTTTGATTATTCTTGATTGAATTTTGTAATTTATAATGAAAATACAAAGCATCGTACTATTTAGTTTCAAACAAATGAAAGGTTTTCCTTTCAGTAGGGAAATATGATTCCCTGTTGTCAGATATTAAAGAAGACAAATAAAAAATTTGTAGTAGCTACAGCATAAGACTGAGAATGAAATATCTTGGCTCTTAGGAATTAACCGCAATGGAGTTGTTAATAATCTCGACACTTTCTTATTGTATAAGTAAATGCAACAAGTAACATTGATAACGGTTTGAAAAAGTTCGACACATCAAATTTTGCGGATGAATACAATCTGCCATGGCAGTGGAACCCCTAAGAACATTTAGAACTGTCAAAATAATCACAATATTTAAGAGATAGAATAGGATTAGTAAGGAAATTGTATTCATTTTAGCATGTTATATTATGTTATATCTTGGTAATACACCAATAATAATAACACCACTGGTACGTTTTAACAATGTGAAAAATACGTTATGCATAACCAGCAAATATCAGAATACTTAAAAACTTGGTATTATTTTTTATAAAACATTTTTACATTATTACATATTATACACCCTTGAACACATTATTTTATTTGCAACATTTAAGGTACTTCCGATATATTGACAATAGTTATAAAAACTTCTTGTCTGTTGAAACATTAAGTTTATTCCAGTTACTTGCGGGCTGGCTGCAAGTTTGTGGGACTACATTTTACACTTATAAGTGGAGTTACAACAGCCACTAAACATCGTTAGGAGGGTCTGACAAGCACTCTGGATTAACTTCAGAGTAAGATGATTCCTACACCAAGTCGATATGCCGTCGAAAGAATAGCAGATCGCTTCCAAATGCGAACACACTTCCCCAACTGTATCGGAGCTATCGACGGGAAGCATGTTAGAATAATCAAACCGACAAAGAGTGGATCATTGTCCTTCAACTACAATCACATCTTTTCTCTATAACTATCGTAGCTGTTGAGGATTCAAACTACGAATTTCTGTTTACGTTGACATCGGGTCTTATGGAAAATCTTTAGACTGAACAATTTTTTTTTTCGAATAGTTCACTTTAACAGAAATCGATAAAGTACTTGGTATTCCACGTCGTATTTAACAGATCTTCTCCCACGCTCTCGTATTCTTCATTCTGTTGCTGTAATCGTCAATTCTATAGTGCCAAATTGTAGGTTCTGCGTGTATCTCCGCTGTAAAACAACCTGCATCGGAAATGCTCCATCATATTTCACGAGCGCACAGAGGGAATGACTAGATGTAGTGTGCCCTCTACACGAAGCAGTAGGGGTCCGGGAATGCCACGGGGAGGGGGGCGGGGAGAGGGGAAATGGCCGACCAACAAGTAGCCACCTAGTCGCTCATGTGAAAAGGAGAACGCTGTGGCCCGACTGTCATCAGTGGACGTGATCGGCTACTAGTCGTCGTATGTCCTTGACAAAACGCTCGGCTGTAAAGAGTGCGGTGACTTCGCATCGCAGCCAATGCTAAACCAGAGGAGAGACTTGATTACGACGGAACTAAGTTCCTTGCAGGGGGTGGGGGATGGCTGCCTTAATGATTTCTTAAAGATACGTAATCGCCCTACAGGCTATTTCTGTCATTTTTTATTGTTGCCATTGCATGATGTAAATTTTCAAAGTTTGTTATGCAGTAGTTTTTTTTTTGTATAACTAAGGAAATACTTATGATTTTTTTCTTTTGCATTTGTTGAATAATTAATGGTTTTATTTTCACATGTGTATTTATATATATGTATATGTGTATTTTCAAATGTATATATATATATATGTACACACACACATGTGTGTGTGTGTGTGGTTGTTTGCAAATTAACATTTTATACTAAATTTGAGTATTTTATAAATGTTTTCCACAAATGTGGAAACCTTGCAACTATAACGAAAAAATAGAATGTTTCGCCCTTTTCACTTGGCAAGCCCAATTTAAAAGTATTCCTTATACGCGACGGGGGTGTGTTTGTTTGTTGGAGAACGTATCCAACTGATGGAAGTAGAGACGGAGTCCCTGTCTCATGTGCCAGCAAGCTACCGCCAGAACAGATCTAACAGTTTTTATAATCCATCGTCTTCGTCTGAGAAATGATTGAAAAGAACAATTTTATTCTTACCAGTTGAAATGTTGACTGTGTACTTATAAGTTTTTACCCAAATTCCCATAATGCCCAGCGAAGTAGTGAAACCTTAAAAGTGTGAGTTTAGTTTTCAAGAGAAGAGAAATTTCTATTTAAACATATCCCCTAGTATATGCAAGCTTACGCCTAAAAGGGTTGTAGAAACCTGTAAAATTCGCGTCATTTTGTGGCAACAGGTTATACTATAAACGCATGTACGTTTGCATGGCTCTTGTCATTGAACCATACTTTTTCTGCACGCCCTGGGAAAATCCACTCCAATGAGTGAACACCTTATATTTGTGTACCTGAATTATTCACAAGGGGAATGTCTTCACATCTTGGTAGCAGTCAGTGCACAAATGATATAGGCTGGAGTATGCAGCAGACTGTGATAGACATCAGGGCACCCGATAATAACGCGAATTTCGCACCGCCATATACATAAGTGAAGAAAACATATACTTTAATGCCTTATAACCCGTGATACCCCCCTATTGCTATGGCGTATAGTATGTATTGAATCTGCTCCCGGCGTGAGGCGCCAGCACTTGATGCTAGACCTCAGTGTTAGGGCGTAGGAATACATCGACACTATTGTCTCTAGGTCCAATTTACCAAATAACTCCACCTTGTTTTCAGGTTACCATAAGTCAGTTTTTATTAATGCTTAACAGGGTCACTTCTACATGTACACACGAGACAACCCTCCCCTTCCCTTTTCTGTACGTAGACTACGTATTGCTAGACGCGGCGCTTAGCGCCGTGGGGGAGCAAGGTTCGTCGCACTTCCGGTATGTTTCTACTTAGCTTGTCTCGAGGCGAAGGTTCATCTCCCGGCTGGCGACCTGGGACTGCTCCGGCACTTGGTGGGCGTCTCGACGTCTGGTCTCGAAACTCCTCCTCTCGGGTCCACTCAGCACTCTTGGTTTGACGACGGCCGGCTGCCGTTGGCGCCTTCTCCCGGATCTGCTCCGCGCTCCGCGCTCCTCGATTCCCGTCGGCTGACTGCCGTTTTTCTCTGACTCTTCCCGCCGCACGTCCCGCTTGACGGCCTCCGACTGAGGTTGACGTCGTGATGCATTCTCGCGAACTTGTTCCTCCTGACTTCGATCCGGACGCCTCGCTTCAGGTCCTCCGACTGACTGACCCCTTCCTCCATTTTCCTCGCGGTTTTGTAGGCTCGATCGCCATATTCAACTTGCACCATCTCTGCACGTGGCCGGGGTGCTTGCCGCGTCCCCCTGAGTCGTAAAACACGTGGCCTCTGCTCCTGTGATCCGCAGTCGGCCCGGCATCGCCCCTTGATTCTGGCCTGGAAGTTTATTTTTCCGTTCTGCACGTGCGGGAACACTTGGGTGGCCTCTTGGTTCGGCGTATGTGTTCCTTCCGCTGTCCCCGGATATTGTGTGGCTATTATTTCCGCCCGCTCGCCAAAATCTCTCATGGTTTATTGCGGTAGCCAGCCTGGGACGGACGCAGCCGATGGTGGGATCTCGGCGTCCCTTGGGCAGCTGCAAAACGCAGCTGTGCCTGCGCACGTGCGTCTTCCACTGTCTCCGGATATCGTCTGCAACGTGCAGGAACATTTGCATGTGCAGGAACCTTTGGTAGCACGCCTTGCAGCTGCGAGGCGCGGTTGCGCCTTGCTGGCGTCATTCCTCCGGCACGTCCGCAAAACCCTTAGTATTTATTGCGGTCGTCCGCCTGTGAGTTTTTCCAGGGTGTGTCTTCTGACGAATAAAAATATAGGGACGCAGAATGCGTCACCCATTATGGAACTATAACGTTAAAAGACTGGGCCTCTGTTTATTAAATTAGAGGGACTCTTCAGTTAAGAAGATATTTCGTAGAAAGATATTTTTAAAATTTATGTGAATGCTTAATTTGAGGAATCAATGACAACATCTTTAACCATGCAAAGCCACAGGATAGCAAAATGAATGCAAATGGAACTGATGTGGAGAGGCCCAGAAATTGGACAAGTCCTTTTGGCAAGAAGACAGTGCACTCACAGTTCTCTGCATAATCAAGCTAATATAAGTTTTCCATTCTCAATACATTCGGATAGAATTTTTTTCTGCATGGACTAGTTCGAAGATGGTTCAGCCGCACTATTGCTCCTTATTTTATCATTGGTTAGAAGTCATTCCAGGGCGCGTCAACAGAATTGTAATTAAGGATGTTCAAGTGCCAAAAATTATTTTCTATATTTTTAGGGTATTTTACAATTCTGTTTTATTAAATCAAATATTAGTTTGACAAAAACAACAAAAACCATGGAAAATAAATTTACAAAAATTAATGACAGAAGATACAGGAATTCCTAATTTATATGTATTGACATAAAAACGTAAAAATTGGCATAATTATCATATTTGGCTGCAGTTAAAATTAATTGTAAATGTCATTATAATAAGATTAAGAGATTTCGTGGAATTTCTTCTAATGGTTCGGCCATAATTTTATTTTAAGTTTAAATAAAATTTAAATTTAAAATAGCTAGAAGTTAAACCGCAATTGCAGGCAAACTAAATGCTGCACTTCAAAGAAATTTCTTCGTGGCGTTGCTAAAACTTCAAAAAGCACTTTAGCTGAAATCAAACAATATGCTTGTATAATTANCTAAATGCTACACTTCAAAGAAATTTCTTCGTGGCGTTGCTAAAACTTCAAAAAGCACTTTAGCTGAAATCAAACATTATGCTTGTATAATTTAAAAAAAAAAAAAAAATTGTTTTGGCAAAAATGTTAAGGTTAAATGCTGATAATTCTACTATAAAGGATGCGAGAGTTATTCTTAGATTTATTTGGCATTTTTATCAAATGGTTATTGATAAGGCCACCTGTTTCGCGGTTGGATGATTTTAACTCGTACACGTCTTAAGTGTCTGCCAGCCAATCACAAACTTTCAATGTCAGGGTAACTTTACTCAGATTGGCCCAGCCGAGAAAAAAATGTCTTCTCACACAGACACGCGGCCAATAGCGAAAGGAAAATTTCAAGCATGCACGTAACAAGTTGAAGTCTTGCTTGTGCCTAAATCTTTTCGCCAAAAACAGGTGATATTGTATAGCAAAATATCTTGAAAACGCAGAAAAAAATGTTAGGCACTTGAACAGCCTTAAACATAAACAGTAAACCAACATCACGAGTGCTTCAAGCCAACCCTTTCACCAAATACATTCGCAAAACTGCTGGGTCTGTAGGACGGCTGACTGGGAACAAGAAAGCTCCGTAGAGCAATGACTTTATTTTACATTCCTCTACATACTCGTGCCTAGCTATTTGTTCATTGGCTGTTACTATAATGAGTAGCCCGTTGAAACGAAACTCCCCCCCCCCTTCCTCAAGAAGTAATACTATAGTTATTCTTGTTTATTATCAACCCATAATAGTACAGTACGTGTCTTATAAATAGACACGTGAAAATTTCGCGTGTTCGTTTAAGGAAAAACAACCCTATGTTCGTGTTACGTTTGCGCTTTCGTTCAATACTTGACTAAAACATCCAGGAGGACTTTAAGGCGATAAAAAACATGACAAAAAAAGCGCAAACAGTCTCACGGTCTTCCATTGTGAATAGGAACGTCTGCGTACTTTCTCATGGGCCTTAATACATTCCTGATTGTGAAAACATGCAGCCAACTTGAGTGTACTAAACCTTTAAAGTCTAGCCTGCATGGCAGTGAACGGGAGTTTTTCATATCTCGACATCTAAACAGTGAAATAATTTCAGTGCACATTTTATTGAAGTCTAGCTTGTCTTGAAACAAATTAGCGACATTTGCACATCCATACATATAATAAGAGATTCTTCAGACAGGTAAACCTGTACAGTAAGACGCAACATTCCAGCGATAAGTCACTCACTGCCTTTGATCACTGAGTTCAAAAAATTACATTCACCGCTGCATTTATTCGATTTTCTTTTTTCAGTCAACTTCTTTTGATTCAGTTACCAGACCGAACGCATTCCATTCTGAAAAAGGAAAATAACACAATCCTTAGCTTACAATTAATTTTTATGTCAGCTAAATAAGACCTAACAAGAGATTCTGGCCAGAGTTCGCCGCGTTACTTCCTCTATTATTAACACAACATATAATATTTGAGATATTTAATAATAAGTAGGGCCAGTGACTTTTCAATACTATATACACACCTCAGCTGTTGTTATACCTCCATTGGCTGCTGGTGCCGTGTCCGTCTTTGACCAAGCCACTCTGGACTAAGTAACTCCGACACTGAACCTTCATGATTCGTCCGCAAACGGATAACACCGGCCAGAACATTTTTTTTAGCCAATCAAAGAAGCTGGACGACCCTATATTGCTTTGGACTCTATCTTGTCTCGAAATCTTTTCGCGAAATATCACTGCCCCTACACATAATCGTCAAAGCTTATTAGGAACTTGTAGGCCCTATCCAGTGTCATCTCCCTGGTCAATCACCTGTCATGGCAGCATCCAGCCTCTTGATCAGCGGGTACCAGTCCCTACTGGTGTAGTCCATCCGTGGCCTCGAACCTCCGAAGTCCTCCGCCAGGCAGGAAGGATCTATGTGCTGGTGCAGGCTCGACATGTCCTTGCCGTGGCAGAAGAACTGCGGCAAGATAACGTAACATACAAGCTTCCTCATTGTAGCTCTCTTTTCGTCAGTGTCAATTCAATCTATCTACGCTGAATATTACACCCCATTCCATGAATCACTCGCTCCTAGATAGTGTTGTTCCAGTGAATACTCTTCATTCTCTCCTCATACCGTCAGATCGTCGGCAATGCCAATTGCTTACGACATGGTTGTATGAGTAGAAATTAAAGGTAATATACTAGAACCGTTAAGGGGCTGGAATGAAGTAATAAAGAAAATGTTTCAGCGAGTAATGGTGATTACAATGAATAAGAATTAGGGCAAGTGACTTTTCGCGTAAAAATCTGAGCACACAGTAGACTTCAATACTATATACACACCTCAGCTGTTGTTATACCTCCATTGGCTGCTGGTGCCGTGTCCGTCTTTGACCAAGCCACTCAGGACTAAGTAACTCCGACACTGAACCTTCATGATTCGTGCGCAAACGGTTAACACGAGCCAGGACATTTTAAGCCAATCAAAGAAGCTGGACGACCCAATAGTGCTTTGGACTGTATCTTGCCTCGAAATCTTTTCGCGAAATATCACTGCCCCTACCAATAAGCAAACGGTAGTGTCGCGAGTTTATGAAGGACTGTGTAGTCCGGCCTTCTGCCAAATCAATCCACTATATACCCGGTGCTATGCTGATCGAGGATGACCTTAGGGTCAAAATAGGGGGGGGGGTAGAACCCCCCATATCACACCTGGCTACGCCCCGGTACAGAAGGGCATATATGACACTCACCCTGGACTTCAGCTTCTCCTGCATGAAGGGTCGGAGGATCCGCAGCACTGCACTGAAGATGGGGGGCTCGTTCACGATGTGGATCTGCTTCAGGCGTAGCGGCATGGCCTTCTGCAAAACATACTTCCTCTTACTAATAATAATGGCGTGTGGGGAGTGCACCCAGGGCAAGGCAACACCCTCCGAGTGACGGTCTTCCCAGCTGGGACCCGTAGGTGACCGTCATCCCCGAGCATGACAGAAGTGAAACCCTAGAATGGAGCGGCACTGGAATGCAGGGGCGGGGGAAACGGGAGTACCCCGAGAAAACCCGCCGGCAAGCGGCATCGTCCAGCACGATCCCTACATGCGAAGATTCGGGAGTGAACCCGCCGGGGATCGAACCCGGATCGCCATGGTGGTGGGCGAGCGCCCTGGCCACTACGCCACCACTGCCCCCTTCTCTTACTAATACACACACTCCCATGACTTACAAGTGCAGTATAGGAGGTTTACGATAAACTGGGCACTTTTGGAAGCCCTGCTTAAAATATACTTGTACGAACATCTTGTGTTATTTCACAATATGTGAAGAGATTCGGGCGGCTCTTAACATCGAGCTCTTAAGAGCTCCACCTTATGTAAAGTTAACATTACCATGAGCCTTATCACTTTATTCATGCGTCGGTCAAGTGAAATCGTGAAAATATTTGCGGGTCCGTGACAAAACTTTATAAACGTACTGATACTTACATTTGTTTCCATTAAAAAAGAAATATCAAAAATAAACTCATTTCAATGATCACAAACTTTAATCTAAAACTTCTAATTCAACGTTAAGGAATGGAACTACTTTCCCTACGACGTTGCCAACTTTACTGGGCTCACGTCAGTGCTTATATTAAAATTTATTCAGGTAGGGGCACTGACATTTTTCGCAGGTGGATATAAATGTGCTCAATTACCAGTGAACAGCTTGTATTCGTTGCTATTGTCTGTGAATAGGGACAGGACAAGATAGACGTCGAACGAGTGTACATTGAAGACACCTTTGCAATTGGGTCAGAGTTTATCAGACACTCCCTAGACGACTCTGAGCCAATAGCAGTCTTGAAAGCAAACAATTAGCGAATCCCATGCTGCCAGGTATGAGGTAACACTGGCTACTCTCTGGAGCAGCAGCCGATGTACAAACATCTGAGGCTCGAGTATACACAGGACTGTGGAGTCCAGCCTGCAGGTCACTGAACTCGCGAAATTTTCCTGTCCATATCCATGGAATTAGGGCACTCAGCAGTTGCTGCTGAGTTTATTTACCGAACAGGGTTGTTTACGTGTCTGGCCGGGAAAACAGTCTACCTTCGGTTTGTGTTACATTTTCCCGGGTTCATTCGGCTCGTGAGTGATTTATTAGTTAATTTTTACTCAGGATATTATGTTCGGCGTTGACGAGTTGGGTAGTTCACATATTTCCCGGAAGCACACTTGTCTTGGTCGAATTGTACATTTCGCTTTTAACGCGGTAATTTGAAATAGTTGACGTACTCTGCATACTCGAGAAGAGGCAGCTGGTTCATTTGCTGTTGACGATTTGGCCAGCGTTCTCCAAGACGTGTCAAACGCAGAGTAGACCACTGACTAATGCTATATAAACACACATGTTTTGAATTATAGCTTGTCCCGAGATGAATCCTCTAATTCTTCATGTCTCTGCCTAGCATAAAAGTATTAGGAAATCATAGTCTTGAAGACTACCCTGATACGAAATATTTTCGCAATAATTTACACTTCTACCTATTATAAAAATAAAATGAGAGTTCTCTGCTATATTATTAGTGTTTCTATAAGGATACGAAATTGAATCTAAAAACCAATCAACTCTCAAAATTGTAAAATTCTCTAAAAATTGGTCAGTTTATAATTGAGTGCACGAGAAGATAGATGTCGTGAGGCATGTACAGCCAATTTTTGCTAAAATATTTCTTTTCAAGTTGCATTTCAAAACATGTTAGCTTAGAGCTACCTTCGGGTTCGGATGGTTTAACTTGCTACGCACCTTAGGTGTCTGCCGCAAATCGCAGACGTTCAGTACTGGAATGAACTTATTCTAATTGACACAGTTAAATATCAGTATGTTTTCTCACAAACACGCGCATCTAATAACCAAGGTAAAGCAACCGAGTATATAAGTACTACACAGAGATGCCATGACTTGACTGTTCCTTTGATGCTCCGATTGGCTGCGCGAGGCTCTGGGAATGGACCCTCATGTCTGATTGGCTACTGCGTACAACGAGATTTTCCTTATTGACTGAACTACTGGCTGGAAAGTATGTTACCAGGTGCTGATTGGCGAACGGCGTTTTCGCCATGGTGCTAACTAGTGACGCCATTTTGGTAGCACATGCGACTTTAGTTCGCAGTAGACGCGGTTGTTTCACCTCTGTATTAGTTAATTATCTGTGTTGCTACTGTGATACAGTTGACATACTTATAATAACCAAGAAGAGGTAGCGTGTTCATTTTCTGTTTTACGAATATTGGTCAGGACTCATTCTTCTGTTACACTCGGCCACACAGAATTAAGCTACTCGAGTGCAAAATGTTTACTATTGGTTCGGAGTCCTGTAGGGGAAGTTGGGTGAGCGGATGTTTAATGACATGCATATGCTAATATTCACTCGTGTCCTCTAGAACGAGAGATATACCAGATAAGCAGTGAGTCCAAAATACTATGAAGTCAACCCTAAACATCACTGAACTCTGAAATTTTTCAGTTACAGAAAACTGTTCGCCTTAGAACTGCGTACACTAGGAGGTAGACGTAATTAGGGCAACTCGCCTGGTAGAAGGTGAACCTCATCCTGGCCTGGGATGGGCAGACGGCCATGGTCTGGCGGGCGCCGAACCCGCGCATGTTGACGATGGCGACGATGCCCTTAACCTGGGTCTCCGGCTCCAGGCATGCTCCCACGTGGAACAGGTACATGCACCTGAAGATCTGCAGTGCTGACACCTGCGATGGGTCCCATTGGTCTGCGCGCACAACCACAGCCAAGCATCAGCGACCTTGGTCTCTGCGGCTGAAAGCCCCCGTCGTTAGGACACACGAATCTCACGTTACTATTTGGCGGTAGACTAAACTCGTAGATGCTGTATGTTTTTTTTTTACTGTTGCCACTGGCAGACAACTTGTGAGATGCTTGTTCGAAGCACACTTTGGGCCAATAGTGAAGGCTCAAAAGTTGAGCAGCCAATCTCCAGTAAAGCGGTCACACGGGTAAATGACGCTGTATAGTTACCAGCAGTCAATTAAATAAAAAATTGCGCTTAAGTTGGTAAAGGGAAGTCAGTTATAGCATGCTATTAAATAATAACGCAAATTTGGTACGTCTACACCTATGATCTAGCGCATTTATACTTTCGCTACCAGCACAGGAAGTTGTAGTGAGTGACGAGTGAGTGAAGAGATTTGGGTGGCTCTTAACATCGAGGTCTTGAGAGCCGATGAGGGTGATTGAGGTGAGTATGGAGCAGCGCCGAAATGAAGAGGCGGGGAAAACGGGAGATCCCAGAGAAAACCCTCAGACCAGCGGCATCGTCCGGCACGATTCCCACATGCAAAAATCCGGGAGTGAGACCCGGCCGGGTATTGAACCCAGTTCGCCTTGGTGGGAGGCGAGCAGGCTAACCGCTCAGCCACCATGGCACCAAAGGAAGTTGTAGACTTGTCCCTCAGTCATCAGATGGATGGCCGAGGCAGTGATAAATGGCGCTTAGTTTGAGACCAGCGCTTACAGGAGACAGATGTGTGTGCTCTGCCCCAGGCTCCGTTTTGTTAAGAGCTCTGTGAGGTGGGGATAAGAATATAACTGTATGATATCCATGGCCAATTAAATAATGTACATATAACCTACTGATGCCAATTTTCTTATTAATAATACACACACATCAAAGGAATCTCTATCTTTTTTGTTACTGCAGGTCGTGTGAAGATTGTGGGCCGACCTTTTAAGTTGTAAGTTTGTTCCCTATGTTGAGTAGGTTTGGGAATCAGTCAGCGAATGTTACTTATGCTGCTGATGCCACATCATGTTTGGCTTGGGCTCCTTTATCACTTGCACAGGAATGGTCACATTACCACCTTTGTTTATATATATNCACCTTTATATATATATATATATATGTTTATATATATATATATTGCGTTTCCCATTAGTGCATGGCTGTTAGTAAATATCAACAAACCTTGCAAACGGAACCCTAGCCGCTAGCGGGTCAAACCTGTTCTTCGAATTATCTTAGCCTTCCTTCACGCTCAGTGCCAATTGAGGTGACCAGTAAAAGAGCTGGGGCGTGAAACAGTATGTGTATGACTACCATGCCGAGTATTTCGCGAATTTATTTGGCACCAGGAGGTTACACTCCACAGACAACAACATACTCGTGCCACTATCGTTTCTTGAGTGGCTGCTACTGCAGAGCGAAACGTTTGTACTGGGTTGCCCAAAACTCGGTTACAGTATTGATACCTGTTTGTTACAGGCTCGCAATCACACACAGCGTGCCTGAAGGCCCGTAGTTAAGCCATAAGGGCACAATAAAATAGCAAATGATTAAAGCCGTCATTACCACCTAATGAATTTGCGAAATACTCTGTGCTCCAGACACGGTTTTAACATCAACATATAGTATTGGTCAAACGAAAGCGCCTGCAGTATTATTTATGCTGTCTTTGAAACATTTGCACGTCTGTGTGCACTGCAAACAAATTAATTAACTAATGTACATATAAGAGACGAACACGTGTGTCAAGTGCATGCCAGACCTTAAGCATATTAACTCTACAAATTAATTATCGCAGGAAAGCGCACATGCATCAATCGACAAATTGAGGTTAGGAAGTGTCAAGTCAGTATTCAAGGCTTGACTCTCCAATCTGTCTAATCCCTGACTAAACCTATTGCAGGTCTTGGTAAAACCACATTTTACAAAGTGAAAACCGATAACACAGGCAAAATAGCATTGGTTGGTTATTAGTTTCAAAGTGCACTGGTGCTTGCTTATAACTGGACATTATCGTGCATGCTGTTTGAACTGATAACAACGGTGGGGGTGCAGTTCAGTACTAATGTTCAAATAAGAAATAAACAATTGCAGTTGTGACAAAATATCACCTTTGAACCAAGCACCTTTCACCACCAAATGTTAACCGGGGTTTCCCTGCTAGTAATGAAGAGAGAAAATTACTGCAGTGTGTGGAATGCAGTGAGTAAGCAATGGGAAATAATGAGATATGATAAGTAATCGCAATCCAGCTTATATTCCTCGGGGATGTTTGTCTTTCCTCCTTTCTCGAGGGAAAATATATTCAGAGCTATTGAAGAGCGAAGGTCGTACCTCCCATGTTTATCAGCAGAATGCGCCGGCCATGCTGATCCCTGTCTGCTAAAATGTTGACGATGTCATTCTCGCACAGAGTTTTTTCCTCGTATTCGGGCCCCAGGTTGCCTACCACTTCAGAATACTTGCTCTTGAAACGAGCAGCTTCCTCCATCTGGAACAAAACGAGACTCGCATCTGTTCATCTCACACGCCTGAACAAACATTCAGCAGCACCATCGGAGAAGGTACATTCACTCCTGACAACAAGAGACAGGTAGCAACTGAAGGAGAAAGTGAGTGGTCTGTGGTCAAACCCATCAACTAGTGACACTTGTTGTCCAGGGGAGGGCCACTTGGTCTTAAAAGTAATTTTGCCAAATGGAACTTTTCCTGAAAGTCTCTAACCTGAAATTAACTTTGCCTGAGTGACATTTGACCTAAAACTACAGCAAATAAATTCATTGGTTTAAAAGTTACTTGGCTCGATTGTCATTTCACTTTAAAACCCACTTGGGCCAAAAGTCATTTTGCCTAAAATTCACTTGGCCTGAAAGTATCTCGGCCTAAAATTCACTTTATCTAAAATTAATTTGGCATTTAAGTAATTTGTTAAAAATCTGCAACACATGAAATAACTCGACCATAATTTATTTCGCCTGTATGTTGCTTGGCCTAGAAGTTAGGGGCCTACTTGGCTTTAAAGTCATTTGGCTTTAAAGTCACTCGGTTTAATGCCATTCATCCCAAGTTCACTTAGCCAAAACTCACTCTGCCAAATTCATCTCCAGGTTTCAGCAAGAGAAACATCTCGCCGTTTGTTCCTGGAAGCAGTGAGCAAGACGAGTGAAGATCATTCCAGACAATTACAGAAGTCTTACTAATTAACATTACTGTGAGTAGGCGTTGGTGCTTGTTTGCGAGGCATGCTAGTGTTTGCTCACAACTGTACATTTTAGTTGCATACCTATTGTGAATATGTTGGTATTTTGTCCTTTCGTGAGTATGAACCAAGATACATACGATGGTCACACATGAGGTAACGTCAGCAGGGGGAAACCGCCTCAGAGACTGAGGCTCTAGCTATGAGATAAACCTCTATAGTTATAAGTAGAGCCTACTATTGTCATTAGACGGTAATTCTTTGGTCACGCCCCGTTTAACTGTAAGCCAGTAGCAAGCAGAAGGCAGTAGTGTGAGTGAGCGTTGAACAGTCCTGTACAAAAGCCTCACGTGACCGTAGAAACCATTAGTAGACGATAATTTCTCGAGATATGCGTGACTGTTTTGTCTAGGCTGCAGACACATCAATCCGCGAAATACTTGCGACTCTAGTCGTAAGAAAGCTCCAGCAGTTTTGTAAGCGAGCACCAACCAACATTCGGAGTGATAGCATCTATAGTCATTAGGGTTCACATATACTGTCCATGCAAACCTACTGATTTGACATAAGTGGGTTAATACTATGTTACATGCACTATTCGTGTCTATAGGAAATGTGATTTACCAGTTTGAGTGCGCTGTCAGGGTAGAATTTGGTGGGTCTCAAGAATCTCAGAAGAAAATCGTCACTGTCGGGATATCGCAATGTGTTACTGGCTGAAACAAAAGAAAACATTTTGCTAAGTGTCGGCTGATAGGCCTACATTTCATCAAGAGAGAGAAATTTTTTTATAACAAACATTTTTCTGTTAAGATAATTTTTATAATGATGTGGTGTCCTCTAACTTCTATGAGCGTCAAGGGACTTTTTTATACAGCATAGTTTTTGCAGGTGAATAATGGGAATTCAGTGCTGAAGCGTCAGAATTCTGACTGGCCCAGTCATATGGGTTAACAGCTTCTCACACGGAGGACAGCCAATAATGGTTACTAATTATGCAGGTGTAATAATCCCGCGAAAAAAAAAATCACACGAAGAGTGAATAGTCAAGATATTTGGGTGGCTCATAACTTCGAGGTCTTGAGAGCCGATGAGGGTGAAGCGAGGTGAGCGTGGAGCAGCGCCGGAATGAATGGGGCGGGGGAAACGGGAGACACTCGAGAAAAGCCGTGACCAGGCATCGTCTGGCACGATCCCCACAAGCGAAATCCGGGAGTGACCCCGTCGGGAATCGAACCGGGTTCACCTGGGTTGTATTCGAGTAGTCTACCAATACAACCCCCGCTGCCTCGAAAATGCATGAGATTTAAAAAGTCACAGACTTTAATTAAATAACTACCCTCATGGCATGCGGCCACCGTGATTAGTTTAATAGCTTCACTGGAATCACAATAATTTGCATAAATATGCGTGTTGTTTGTATGTGTGTGTTGGCCTAACACATTCCACATAACTACGACACATACTAAAATATTACCTGATTGCAACAGCTGATCATACAAATAAATTCGCTACCGAACGGGCAATGGAAAGGTGCATTATGCTTATGAAATCTAGTAGGACGTTTTATTAGAAAAACTTATGATTGGGGCCACCTATTTTTCGCGAAAAGATATATGCGCAGGCAAGACTTCAACTGTTACGTGCTAGCTTGCAAATTTCCTTTCGCTATTGGTAGCATGTTTGTGTGAGAAGACATTTTCTTCTCGATTGGGCCAATCAGAATAAAGTCACGCTACCACAGAACGTCCATGATCTGCTAGCAGACACTTATGACGCGTACGAGATAAAATCATCCAACGTCGATACTTATTCTGAACTAACGTTTTTTGGAGTACAGCTAGTCGTGGAATATTTTCGCGAAAAACAGGTGGCTCTACTTATGATCATTCGGACAGCAGCCACCGAACAAATGATAGTGATTAGTGTAAATAAATACCGGCTATGATTTACTTTGCTATGGATAGAAAATTGGCAATTTCTGAGGATATAAGAATGATATAAATATTTGAGATATGCTAAATTCATGTTTTTAATTTGTGACATGTTATACTTTAAACACACGTACGTTTGCACGTCTCGTGTCGATAAAGAACACTTTTTCTACACACCCTGGAAAAATCTACACCAGTTAATGAGCACTTAATATTTAAATGCCTTAGCCACAAAGGGAAATGTCTCGACGCCTCGGCAGCAGCCAACGAACAAATGACATAATCTGGAATATGTACGGGACTGTGAAATCTAGCGAGACCCCCGCAGTAACGCGAATTTTAAACGCCCCAACCTATAATCAAACGAAAACTTGCGGGAGCGAATGTAGGATAGTGAAATATAGCTTGCATAGAAAGTCTTTCCACGAAAATAAAGCTATTTGTATGAATTATAGTATAAGCTGTTCTCGGTAAACTGAGCACTTTTAAAATCCCTGCTTAAGATCTACTTGTGTTTACGTTGTGTATTTCCACCACGTGTAAAATTAACATTGCCGCGGCCTTGATCACTTTGTTCCTGCACCAGTCAGGTGAAATAATGAAATTATTAGAAAAGTAAAAGTTTTACAAATTTTCTGATTCTTCCACTTATATGTAGGGGTAGCGATATTTCGCGAAAAGATTTCGAGACAAGATACAGTCCAAAGAACTGTAGGGTCGTCCAGCTTCTTTGATTGGCTAAAAAATGTTCTGGCCCGTGTTAACCGTTTGCGCACTAATCACGAAGGTTCAGTGTCGGAGTTACTTAGTCCCGAGTGGCTTGGTCGAAGACGGGACACGGCACCAGCAGCCAATGGAGGTATAACAACAGCTGAGGTATGCATATAGTATATAAGTCTACTGTGTGCTCCGATTTTTACGCGAAAAGTCACTGGCCCTACTTATATGTATTAAACAAATTTACAGTAAAATAAATAATTTTTGTATTCACAAATATTAACCTGGCAGTTTTGATTAAATTTTAATATATATATGGAACTACTTTCCCTCCTTCGTTACCAACTTTACTGGTTACATGCCAGTCAGTGTGTTGATTGAAATATATGGAGGTAGGGGCAGTGACATTTTTCAAATGTCGATTTCTAATGTGCTCATCGATCCGTAAACAGACTTATACACGATGATTCTAAAATCACGGGACAAACATTGAGGGGTGGTAGAGCTCACTAAAACAAACAATTATTGTATAGGAATATATGGGCGGAAGTGACGCGTTGAGGCACAAACACAAAAATAACACATGAAATGCAACACATTGTTTATTTACAACGTCGCCGCTAAATGCCTTTTTACAGCAATGTTTATAATAATTGCTCAAAATTGCTACCACCGACAGTAATGCAAGCTGGGTAGCGTCGGTGGAGTGATAGGCGAACAGATTCAAATACGCCGGGTATTTCGCGCACGCCACCATTGTCAGCCAATCACGCCATATACAGAGGTCGCCAAGCATGCGTGACTGTTGGTGGATGCATTTCCAGCAACTGTTTTTAACATTTGCTGTACGGAATCACTCGTTAAGTATGCTGCTAATGAACATTTTATGTTTCAGTTAATGTGTTATGTTTTAGTGTTTGTGCCTCAACGCGTCACTCCCGCCCATATATTCCTACACAATAATTGTTTTTTTTTAGTGAGCTCTACCACCCTTCAGTGTTTGTCCCGTGATTTTAGAATCGTCCTGTGTAAGTAGTTAGTGNCGGGAGTGACCCCGTCGGGAATCGAACCGGGTTCACCTGGGTTGTATTCGAGTAGTCTACCAATACAACCCCCGCGACCTCGAAAATGCATGAGATTTAAAAAGTCACAGACTTTAATTAAATAACTACCCTCATGGCATGCGGCCACCGTGATGAGTTTAATAGCTTCACTGGAATCACAATAATTTGCATAAATATGCGTGTTGTTTGTATGTGTGTGTTGGCCTAACACATTCCACATAACTACGACACATACTAAAATATTACCTGATTGCAACAGCTGATCATACAAATAAATTCGCTACCGAACGGGCAATGGAAAGGTGCATTATGCTTATGAAATCTAGTAGGACGTTTTATTAGAAAAACTTATGATTGGGGCCACCTATTTTTCGCGAAAAGATATATGCGCAGGCAAGACTTCAACTGTTACGTGCTAGCTTGCAAATTTCCTTTCGCTATTGGTAGCATGTTTGTGTGAGAAGACATTTTCTTCTCGATTGGGCCAATCAGAATAAAGTCACGCTACCACAGAACGTCCATGATCTGCTAGCAGACACTTATGACGCGTACGAGATAAAATCATCCAACGTCGATACTTATTCTGAACTAACGTTTTTTGGAGTACAGCTAGTCGTGGAATATTTTCGCGAAAAACAGGTGGCTCTACTTATGATCATTCGGACAGCAGCCACCGAACAAATGATAGTGATTAGTGTAAATAAATACCGGCTATGATTTACTTTGCTATGGATCGAAATTGGCAATTTCTGAGGATCTAAGAATGATATAAATATTTGAGATATGCTAAATTCATGTTTTTAATTTGTGACATGTTATACTTTAAACACACGTACGTTTGCACGTCTCGTGTCGATAAAGAACACTTTTTCTACACACCCTGGAAAAATCTACACTAGTTAATGAGCACTTAATATTTAAATGCCTTAGCCACAAAGGGAAATGTCTCGACGCCTCGGAAGCAGCCAACGAACAAATGACATAATCTGGAATATGTACGGGACTGTAAAATCTAGCGAGACCCCCGCAGTAACGCGAATTTTAAACGCCCCAACCTATAATCAAACGAAAACTTGTGGGAGCGAATGTAGGATAGTGAAATATAGCTTGCCTAGAAAGTCTTTCCACGAAAATAAAGCTATTTGTATGAATTATAGTATAAGCTGTTCTCGGTAAACTGAGCACTTTTAAAATCCCTGCTTAAGATCTACTTGTGTTTACGTTGTGTATTTCCACCACGTGTAAAATTAACATTGCCGCGGCCTTGATCACTTTGTTCCTGCGCCAGTCAGGTGAAATAATGAAATTATTAGAAAAGTAAAAGTTTTACAAATTTTCTGATTCTTCCACTTATATGTAGGGGTAGCGATATTTCGCGAAAAGATTTCGAGACAAGATACAGTCCAAAGAACTGTAGGGTCGTCCAGCTTCTTTGATTGGCTAAAAAATGTTCTGGCCCGTGTTAACAGTTTGCGCACGAATCACGAAGGTTCAGTGTCGGAGTTACTTAGTCCCGAGTGGCTTGGTCAAAGACGGACGCGGCACCAGCAGCCAATGGAGGTGTAACAACAGCTGAGGTGTGTATATAGTATTGAAGTCTACCATGTGCTCCGATTTTTACGCGAAAAGTCACTGGCCCTACTTATATGTATTAAACAAATTTACAGTGAAATAAATAATTTTTGTATTCACAAATATTAACCTAGCAGTTTTGATTAAATGTAAATATATATGGAACTACTTTCCTTCCGTCGGTGCCAACTTTACTGGTTACGTGCCAGTCAGTGTGTTGATTAAAATATATGGAGGTAGGGGCAGTGACATTTTTCAAAGGTCGATTTCTAATGTGCTTATCGATCCGTGAACAGCCTTATACTGGATGAGTCTAAAATCATGGGACAAACATTGATGGGTGGTAGAGCTCACTAAAAAAAAAAAAAAACAATTATTGTATAGGAATATATGGGCGGGAGTGACGCGTTGAGGCACAAACACAAAAATAACACCCGAAATGAAACGCATTGTTTATTTAAAACGTCGCCGCTAAATGCCATTTTACAGCGATGTTTATAATAATTGCTCGAAATTGCTACCACCGACAGTAATGCAAGCTTGGTAGCGTCGGAGGAGTGATTGGCAAACAGATTCAAATACGCCCGGTATTTCACGCACGCCACCATTGTCAGCCAATCACGCCATATGTATAGGTCGCCAAGCATGCGCGACTGTTGGTGGATGCATTTCCAGCAACTGTTTTTAACATTTGCTGTACGGAATCACTCGTTAAGTATGCTGCTAATGAACATTTTATGTTTCCGTTAATGTGTTATGTTTTAGTGTTTGTGCCTCAACGCGTCACTCCCGCCCATATATTCCTACACAATAATTGTTTTTTTTTTTAGTGAGCTCTACCACCCTTCAGTGTTTGTCCCGTGATTTTAGAATCGTCCTGTGTAAGTAGTTAGTGNTTTTTTTTTAGTGAGCTCTACCACCCTTCAGTGTTTGTCCCGTGATTTTAGAATCGTCCTGTGTAAGTAGTTAGTGTGTTATGTGAGGTGGAGCGAGGAGGAGGTAATGTTGGTAACTCACATCTGAGCAGTTGTCTGAGTTCGGTCAGGGACTCCTTCCTCCTGTCTGCAGTCTCCCTCAGCTCCTTCTCAGCCAAGAGTGCTGACTCAGCTCCCAGCGGCTCCGTCTGAATGCGCAGCCCTTCGTGCTTCATGTCGCCTGCCAACAAAGACCGCAGCCACTCGTCACAGAACACCCCCGACGTCGACCCACGTTTAAGGCCTTTGAGAAACAGAAAACTTCAGCACATCACTTAACATTTCCTTTGACGAAACCTTCAGATACGCAATAAAACCGTAAAGCCACAGCTCAGAGAATTGAAAATAGTTTCTGCAATATTCGTAAAAAATTCGTATCTTGTTGCTTAAATGATTATACATCAATCACCCAGAAATACGTTTTAAGTGCCTTTTTTTGAAAATAAAATTAAGCAGTCGTTTGCCATTTCTTTAAATTAGACGACATTGGACGAAATGAAAATCTCCCTACAGTACACAAATTTTTTTTTCCACATAACCTCTGGTAGATTCTCAGCTGCTTGACTTTGAATTTAAGTTTCAACTATTTCAAAATCGTAANTTTTTTCCACATAACCTCTGGTAGATTCTCAGCTGCTTGACTTTGAATTTAAGTTTCAACTATTTCAAAATCGTAGAGTTCTTGACTTTATCTTTTATAGTTCCATTCGTTAAAGCTCTATAGGAAAAAAAATATGCCGAAAAGCAAATCATAAAGTAAAATTTTGAAGTTTTCTATTGTGCAAGGGACTTTATCCAGCGCAGGAGNAATATGCCGAAAAGCAAATCATAAAGTAAAATTTTGAAGTTTTCTATTGTGCAAGGGACTTTATCCAGCGCAGGAGAACATCATTTCAAGACGAAATAGAGTGTATAGTACATTCATGGTTACTTTCAACTTTCCTGAAGACCAGTTCTACTTTCAGGATATACCTCCGCCTCATGCAAAAACACATAATTTGAGAGAACTTAGATTAATTATATTTTTAATGAGAGCTATTTATTGCTGGGCATTACCAATTTTCTCCCGGTTTTAATTCATATCAATAACAAATTAAATATTATAACTAGATGAAATACAGACATAGATGAAAGAAAGTTTAAGACCAATTTAATCAAAAATAACTTACACATTTTACTGTTGCACAAGAAGCAGGTTTATGGTCTGACCTGTACTCAGCAAGAAAATAACATCCAATAATGGAGATCCTTTACATGCTTTTGGCATCGCTACTGACGTTCATAAATATCTAGTGCCAGTTATACCAAGCACAACATTCATGTTCATTGATTTCGAGATGTTAGTAAGCATTAGTATAAAGATGCAAGTATATTTCTAGACATACAATTAGTTCGGTCCGTCAGTCTAAATGATAAATTTACCAGTAAATTAAGATGTTAATGTGTGATGAGTGGAGGGTAGAGATTTGAGCGGCTCTTAACATCGAGGTCTTGGCAGCCGACGAGGGTTAAACGCGGTGAGCATGGAGCAGCGCCGGAATGCTAGGACGGGGGAAAAAGGGATATCCCCGAGAAATCCCACCGACCAGCGGTATCGTCCGGCACGATTCCCACTTGCGAAAATCAGGGAGCGACCCCGCCGGGAATCGAACTCGGTCCGCCTTGGTGGGAGGAAGAATTGCCTGACCACAATATGTGATGAAGAAGTCGGACTAAAACCCGTGGATCGTTTGGAGAGCAAGACTCAACAAACTCACCGACTGATTGCGTTTGTATTACGGTGACAACGACGCCGTTTTGCTTCTCTATAGATAGATATTCTGCGGGCGGAATTTATGTAGTTATAATCTATAAATAAATTACAAGTTAAATCTCAATTTACCAAAAATAAGATACTTGCATTTCAACAGAAGTATAAAACGCTCTTGGTACATGGCATATTTTGGAAAAAACAAAACACGCAATTTATATGGTGACACGCCATACATGGGGTGATTTTCCAAAGGTTTTTTTATTAAAAAAAATGGAAGAAATTGCGGATACACTAGAGCCAGTTATCTGAACGATGGGCGCCATAGAACTCTGCATACTTCAGGTTGGTTACGCTTTTTAGCTGCTGTTGCAATGAGTAACCAGGTAATACGGGATTTGGTCTTTGTTTCCTTGTAATTTTGTATGGAGTCTTATAAGCAGTGATACAATTATAATGCAATTACAAGTGACAAGGAAGAAAAATCTCTCATCTCTGCCAATCATTCGCAGGATAGCGCAGGCCTACTGGTAAAAAGTAATGAGTTGTGGAAAAAAAAAATCTGGGATGTTTGCGGGAGATGCTCTGTAATTGATCTGTCTGTTTCGTGACGACATTCAACGCCTCAAGGCCGCCAATATTACATGCCGTTTTTAAATACTGGTCTTTCGAAAACCNATGCCGTTTTTAAATACTGGTCTTTCGAAAACCTTAAATGTAGTGACACATGAATTTGTGGTAGAGTATTTTTCAACAGTTACTGTATTAGTTTTGTGGTCGAACTGACCTTTTTCAATATTAATCGCGCCACAGAATGCTTAAAAATGCAGACGCGAAATCACCGTGTGACGTCACACTTAAAGATCATTGGGAGAATGTGACATTTTTTTTTTTAAATTAAGACGAATGCTTGCATGACGACAGCAAGGAACGCATTCAAGAAACAAAGTTTTTTAAAAATACATCTATCAATTGTTTATATCAGTTCCTAGTTCAAGACGTTCTACAAAATTCAATAATTCCAAAATATTAAAGGATCTAAATCTAATCGGCAGCATTAAAGTCAAGAAAAATGATACACGAAATAACTTAAGCTAGTTTGGGAAGAGTTTACAGAAAAAAGGAACCAAGCCGATAACCAAAAACGTAACATTTTTTATGCGTAGTAATTGAAAACAATACATTCTTCACTGACCTTCAGTAGAGAATCGTATAGCATATTAAGTTTTGAGAGTTTATTTCCCAAAATGAAATATTTGGCCCTGAGCGGCAAACTGTCAAGAGTTTAAGGGGGACGGAGTGAACATAGTCTTCAATACAATTTTTTTTTTTAACGGGTTTGCGGTGGTATAGTGGTCAGGCTACTCGCCTCACCTAGGCGAACCGGGTTCGATTCCTGGCGGGGTTGCTCCTGAATATTCGCATGCGGGAGTCGTGCCGGACGATGCCGCTGGTCGGCGGGTTTTCTCGGGGATCTCCCTTTTCCCCGCACTTACATTCCTGCGCTGCTCCGTACTCACTTCACTTGACTTTCATTGGCTCTCAAGACCCCGATGTTAAAAGGTGCCCAAATCTCTCTCTCTCTCTCTCAGCAATTTTTAAACCCACAACCAAGAAAATATTTTTATTTCAGGTGTGGCAAAAGAAGAAATTCTTGTCTACTCACAGATATATAATAATAACTGAGCGAGGTGGCGCAATAGTAAACCACTGTGCTCGCATTCTAAAGGTGATGGGTTCAATCCCCTTGCCGGCCATCCTGAGTGCGGTTTTCCTTGGTTTTCCTGAATACCTCCTGGGGAATGCCTGGGATGGTTACTTAACACAACGACGGTGCGCCGTCTTGCTTACCCGGAGAGTGTGTGGAGGGATTTGCGCGGCTCGTAAGAATTAGTAGTTCAAGCATTATTTTCTGTAGATTCGTTGCTTGCGCGTTTACGTCAGAAAAGTTAAAAAAATAAATAAAAGAAGTTATACTTTTTTAGCGTGACTAAAATACAATTTTATTACGTATGCAAATAATTAAAAAGATAAAATGACTGAAGAAAGATATTAAATATGATTAATAAAGTTTTAATTGAAGAACATAATTAAATTACCCTCAACGCGCCAAAAGAAGTATAACTTAATAAAATAATGCATGCAAAAATTAACCTCAAATACTTGGAAACACTTTCAGAATTTTGTTGTACAATTTTTGTCACTATCAAATTTTTCACGGCACAAATGTAAGTAAAATAAATTAGTACATATACATATTCACAATGAATTACTAATATAAATGAAATGTTTTTCAGTTTGCTTATTACATGAACTGATTTTCTGTCGGTTTTAAATATAAACACGTGCTATGTTGTGTACCTTGCGTTTGTATATAGCTAGACGATACGCGCATGCGCGTTGGGTCATACCCCTACCACGCTCACTGTTGAATTTCGTTACACTGTGCGCGCGCAACTTCCGTTGAACACTAAACTTTTACCCTCAACGCCCCAAAAGAAGTATAACTTAAAAAAAAACTAATAATCTAAGCCCGCGCATGTCCGTTCTTATCATATTTAATACATTCTAAGAGGATAAAATCGTGAAAATGGTTTAAAAATCTAATTTTCAGAGCTTGCCTATGCAGTTTCCTTAATAATGAGGAGTAAAGTAAACCCGTGCTGCCATAGTTTCATCTGTGAGCGTTCATCGCGTGTAATAAAGTCCCACTGTTATAGATATAATTTGCACAGGAAAACTTAACGTCGGAAGCATTACACGCATGTTCAACGCCTCGCGCATACGGGCGATGGGGCACTGGGCGCACGTGTTATTGTCGCCCGTATCGCCGCGTCTCGAAGGCGAAAAAAAAATCTCGGTCCCGTTTACTCTTTCAACATTTGAGAGCCGATGAGGACGAAGGGAGCTGCGTAGGGAGTAGTGCTAAAATGTGAGGGCAAGGGGCGGGGGGGG
>NQII01001509.1:199181-220234 GCA_002778355.1 Clitarchus hookeri
GAAAACCCGCACGACTAGCGGCGTCGTCCGGCACGATCCCCACATGCGGAAATCCGGTGCCGACCCTGCCGGGAATCGAACCCGGTTAGCCTAGGCGGGTGGCGAGAAGTCTTAACTACACTGCACCACCGCGGTACCTTTACCTACCTGGAGGAAGCTGGAGATGTAGCAGGGAAGGTGGGACAGTGTTCGACCGAGACTGCCTGGAGACTGGCGGGGTTCAGACGGGATTCGCAATGGATACACCAACCAGGATTGCTCGTGACTCTTTGCCTTCCTGGCTGCTGCTTGATTCAAGGCCACTCCTCCACGAAGGACGACGACATCTCCCTGCAATCTCCCAAGACACGTTTCCCGCCAATTCATCCCCCCAGTAATTACTGCAGACGCCATTATTATATTTTTGTGAAGCTACTACAGTGCTTGACATTTTCCGTCACTGCAAATTTGTAGCTTCGTTTCTTTCAACGGTGGTTTGTGTAGTGTAGTGCTGTGAAGTGCAGTGCTGCCCTCTGGAGCTACAGGGGCCGCGGTGGCTGAGTGGTTAGATTGCTCGCCTCCCACCAAGGATAGGGTTCGCTCACAGACCAGGCCACTCCCGGAATCGTGCCGGACGATGCCGCTGGTCTGCAGGTTTTCTCGGTAATCTCCCGTTTCCCCCGCCCTTTCATTCCGGCGCTGCTCCACACTCATCTCAATCACCCTCATCGGCTCTCAAGACCTCGCTTTTAAGAGCCACCCAAATATTTTCACTCCTTCATTCTACAGCTACGCCAGAATTATCTGTTAGAGTACGCGTTTAAGAAATAATTGAGTGAAACGACGTACGTGAAATATTCGCCAAGATTTGTAGGGTTGAACGAAATGCTTAGTAAACTATTGTAAAGCAGTTATCCAAGTGAAGACCGTGATCAATTCATTGGTTTAAGTAATAACTAGGGCCAGTGACTTTTCGCGTAAAAATCGAAGCACACAGTAGACTTCAATACTATATACACACACCTCAGCTGTTGTTATACCTCCATTGGCTGCTGGTACCGTGTCCGTCTTTGACCAAGCCACTCAGGACTAAGTAACTCGGACATTGAACCTTCGTGATTCGTGCGCAAACTGTTGACACGGGCCAGAATATTTTATAGCCAATCAAAGAAGCTGGACGACCCTACAGTGCTTTGGACTGTATCTTGTCTCGAATTTTTTTTGCGAAATATCACCACCCCTAGTAATAACATGTCATTTTTATAAATACACCTCTCCCCCCTCCCCGGTCTGTCCCCGAATATGTTAAGTGTTCTAATTTACGGGGATAAATCGAAATAACCTGTAGCCTTTCCACAAATACTTAATGTTTAATTCTTATACACGTGCATCACAAAAATAATTACATTTTTACTACGTGTTTTAATCTTCTTGTGACATTGCACATATTTATAAGGCATCCACGAAATTCAATATCAGGAACTACAATCTCTTATGTGGCAGTGATATACTTACGTCGGCAATCCAAGCCATGGGCTTAGCCTCGAAAAAAAACGCCGGATCTGTTTTCACTACACCTGTTGCACCTACTCAAAAGCTAGTGCAGTTTTTGCTACACCAAGTGTCCCAACATAATCCGCCCCGACGAAGAGAAACACTGTGGAGAAGAGATGCGATTCCACATCCCATCGAGAGAAACACCGTTGTGCAGCTTTTCGCAGATTTGAGAGTCTGTGCAACTTGGGCAGTTGAGAGAAACGAACCCCCAGTTGACTATACCAGTGAGAATTACTCGTCTCCGACAGTGAACTCCGTGATATGCCTGCAGTGAAATACGTTTCACATCTTATCATCAGCCTATTGCAGAGGTCTGCTGGAGCTATCGTATTATGAAGAACATGTTGCCAAGGAAAAGTTTCATGATAATAATCACATCGTTATTCGCTATAGATCCTTCCATTTGGCGTAATAATTCAGTGCCAAGATGAGCGTCGTAAATATCTATGTTAGTTTCGCACGTGTCATTGGAATTACGTTCACCCACGTTCACCCTGTACGTCTTTGAATCAAAAGTAAACATTCAGCACTCCGATGGCATAGTTCCGTGTGGCTGAGTGGAACAGAAGAATGAGTTCCGACTGCTAAAGCAGCCGATGAACAAACGACCTCTTCTCGAGTATTGAAAATATTCTGAAGTCTGGAGGGGCACTCTTTCATAACGCGAAATGATATGATCTCTAGAAATATTTATGCACAGCGATTTATCATGATAAATGTTGATTAAAGGCTGTTCATGGTTAATTGAGAAGTCTTCAAATCAACCTTAAAAAAAGTCACTGCCCTAACTACATGAATTTTAACGCACGCACTGATTGGCATGTACCCGGTGAAGTTAGTTTGTGACGGAGAGAAAGTAGTTCCATATCTCCGCGTTGTATTTAAAGAGTTAGGAAAACATTTGTGAATAATGGAATTATTAATTTTGCTTCCTGCTATTTTTTAATGCACAAGTCAAGATAGAGCGAATATGCAAAATAGTTGCTTTTCCAATAGATTCAGAGTTTCTCTTGATCGGCGCAGGAATGAAGTAAAAAGGCCCATGGCGTTATTAATTTTTCACATGGCGGAAGGATATACAATTTTAATACAATTACGTCTTAAGCAGGACTTCTTGAAGTGCTCAGTTTAAAATGAACAGCCTTTACATGAAATACACTCATATTCGCGGATTGTTTTGGTAAGACCGGAAACATCGAACCCTAATACATTTCTGCCATCGCAGCAAGTGGATTACAGAACGCGCCAAGTAAAAAGGGACACGTGCCTGAAAACACACCGTATAGTCCATTCACGGTTACTTCACACTTTTGCGAAGCCCTGCTACAGCTCTACTTTCATGTTATCCCTCCGCCTCATGCAAAAAAAGCTTATCTAGGCGTAGAAAATTACACCAAAGGGTCAACGCACCACATTTGTGCGTACTCAAGGTTGTAATATTTTGCATGAGAGCTATTTCTTACTAATCATTACTAGTGGCAGTGATATTTCGCGAAAAGATTTCGAGACAAGATACAGTACAAAGCACTGTAGGGTCGTCCAGCTTCTTTGATTGGCTAAAAAATGTTCTGGCCCGTGTTAACCGTTTGCGCACGAATCACGAAGGTTCAGTGTCGGAGTTACTTAGTACTGAGTGGCTTGGTCAAAGACGGACACGGCACCAGCAGCCAATGGAAGTATAACAACAGCTGAGGTGTGTATATAGTATTGAAGTCTACTGTGTGCTCCGATTTCAACGCGAAAAGTCACTGACCCTAGTCATCAGGAATCAAGCATGTATTTTAATGACTGTGAGATGAAGGCAAGTGTTGAATCAGTAGATGCACTTGTCTGGACCCATTTCAGCTGCGCAGTAACCGTTCTACGTGTTTCAACACTAGAACACGTTTTTTTTTGCCAGCATCACAATCGAAAGAAGGTTTTTTCAATTAGTGTTTAGAACACTGTTTGTGAAAAAAAAACGTACTTAGTCCTGTTGTTGCTCTTCCGATGATCGAGTTTTAATGCAGCTAGAGTATATTCAGTAAACCCGTCCGGTCATGAATTAACCTCTTAACATACATATAAATTTTTGTGTTCAAGTGTTGCAAAAGAGGACATTTTTGGTGAGAAAAGTACTTATGATGTTCTTATAACAAGTGGCGCGTTGGAGCCTATAGGAAAAATCCAGTAGATCCATAACAGAAGAAGTAACCAATTATAGCATAGTTGATGTGAGAAGCAACCAATAGCATTGCTTAGGGAAAGGCGATGCAAGTATCGCTAGCTTCTGGACTTGTACAGCCAAAACCATGACTTCACATACTCTGCAACATGTCAGATGTGAACGAATATACTCGGAATAAATGTTGAGGGGTTAACATACACAGTAAATTTTTTTTGTTCTTTAAAAAAAATCCTTGGAAACCCAGTTGCCAAGAAAATATCGACTGCTTTTTGTAATTCCTTGGCAACGATTGAAAGCCCGTGTCACCCAGCATATTACATTTTCTATTTATTTCTTCCTAATTCAAATTTAGGAGGATTTATTGAAAAATGTGACAATAGAAGCTTAGCTAATAACTTTAACCATCATTACAGACATAATAAATGAATTACTAATGCATATTTACGCAACAATTAACTTAATACAAAATTTNCTTTAACCATCATTACAGACATAATAAATGAATTACTAATGCATATTTACGCAACAATTAACTTAATACAAAATTTTATGTATTAATTTATCTTCACCTTTTAATGAAAACCACGGAACACCTATTAACAATCAGGTACAAAAATTTAACATAAACATGAAATTTAATGCATTTATAATGAAACATTTTCAGTAATGACCCTGACTCTTCTGTTATAATACTAAAACGAATTATTTCTGTATAAGGGATGATACAGCCTCTTAAGGATACTTGGTGAACTCCACAGTTATTGATATCAGTCCTTATCAGTTTTAGTCGGTACGATATCCGCATATCAGTGACCCTGCTCTATCTTGACACGTGTTGTGAAAACTCTGGAACGTGGCCCGAAAGGAAATGCCTTTTACTTCCCTATAAAACAGAGAATCTTGTCTGGCGTGTGTTCTCTTAACAAACGTGATGTTGTCGTTCCCACAGTTCCGTATGGCGCGTTCTTATCTCTCGTAGCGTGTTCCATTGTTTTCTTAAATGTCACGTGTTCAGATAGCTTCAAGGCGTTTCAGTCACACACCGCGTGGATCACGGTTATTCGTTTATATTTCCCACTGGGACACATACGAATAATTATAATGCTTGACAGGCCACACTCACTACGAAGTCGTGGCCTACTTACACATAGTTTGTGTGTGTCAAGATGAAATAAATGAAATATTTTACATTTTTTTTTGTTACAAGTTTAACTCTTGTCATAGTTATATCTGACGCTAATTAGGTATTTGTAGGGCTAGTGACTTTTCGCGCAAAAATCGGAGCACACAGTAGACTTCAATACTACATACACACACCTCAGCTCTTGTTATACCTCCATTGGCTGCTGGTGCCGTGTCCGTCTTTGACCAAGCCACTCAGGACTAAGTAACTCCGACACTGAGCCTTCGTGATTAGTGCGCAAACGGTTAACATGGGTCAAAACATTATTTAGCCAATAAAAGAAGCTGGACGACCCTACAGTGCTTTGGACTGTATCTTGTCTCGAAATCTTTTCGCGAAATANTCCTTATCAGTTTTAGTCGGTACGATATCCGCATATCAGTGACCCTGCTCTATCTTGACACGTGTTGTGAAAACTGCGGAACGTGGCCCGAAAGGAAATGCCTTTTACTTCCCTATAAAACAGAGAATCTTGTCTGGCGTGTGTTCTCTTAACAAACGTGATGTTGTCGTTCCCACAGTTCCGTATGGCGCGTTCTTATCTCTCGTAGCGTGTTCCATTGTTTTCTTAAATGTCACGTGTTCAGATAGCTTCAAGGCGTTTCAGTCACACACCGCGTGGATCACGGTTATTCGTTTATATTTCCCACTGGGACACATACGAATAATTATAATGCTTGACAGGCCACACTCACTACGAAGTCGTGGCCTACTTACACATAGTTTGTGTGTGTCAAGATAAAATAAATGAAATATTATACATTTTTTTTTGTTACAAGTTTAACTCTTGTCATAGTTATATCTGACGCTAATTAGGTATTTGTAGGGCTAGTGACTTTTCGCGCAAAAATCGGAGCACACAGTAGACTTCAATACTACATACACACACCTCAGCTCTTGTTATACCTCCATTGGCTGCTGGTGCCGTGTCCGTCTTTGACCAAGCCACTCAGGACTAAGTAACTCCGACACTGAACCTTCGTGATTCGTGCGCAAACGGTTAACACGGGTCAAAACATTCTTTAGTCAATAAAAGAAGCTGGACGACCCTACAGTGCTTTGGAATGTATCTTGTCTCGAAATCTTTTCGCGAAATATCACTGCCCCTACATATAGTATATACACACCTCAGCTGTTGTTNTGAGGTGAGCATGAAGCAGCACAGGAATGAAAGGGCGAGGAAAAACGGGAGATCCCCGAGAAAACCCGCCTACCAGCGGCATCACCCGGCACGATCTCCACTTGCGAGAATCAGGAGTGAACCGGCCAGGGATCGAACCCGGTTCGCCTTGGCTGGAGTCTAGCAGGCTACCCGCTCAGCCACCGCGGGCACCTGCTTCTTGAATTATTTTTCTCCTTTACTGTTCGGCTACATTATGTGTTTGAGGCTCTGTTTTGGCTGCAAACACGCCGTGTCAAAATGCATCATCGAGTCATAATAGGAGCAGACGCTAAGGTGTATCTAATCGTACATTATCTAAAAAAAAATGTTACTTATTATCAGTATTTCTAGTTAACGAGTTCATTGAATCATATCACAGAATTTTTAAGTTNTTCTAGTTAACGAGTTCATTGAATCATATCACAGAATTTTTAAGTTCTGTAACTAATTATCGATGGTCTGTAATTATATTGTAAATTTCCTAACGTCATCACTTTAAAACGAAAACATGTTGCCTTTTTTAGTTTGCGATAATNGTCATAATAGGAGCAGACGCTAAGGTGTATCTAATCGTACATTATCTAAAAAAAAATGTTACTTATTATCAGTATCTCTAGTTAACGAGTTCATTGAATCATATCACAGAATTTTTAAGTTCTGTAACTTATTATCGATGGCCTGTAATTATATTGTAAATTTCCTAACGTCATCACTTTAAAACGAAAACATGTTGCCTTTTTTAGTTTGCGATAATTCTGTTCACATCTAAGCAGTCAGTATTTTGCAACCACCTTCCATTCAAATAACGAGTGCATTAAAAAACCTATTGGTATAAAAATGTTTGGCTGTTTTTAATTATTTCTAGAAGTCATTGATGACTAGGAGCACCTGTTTTTCCGCGAAAAGATTTCAGGACAAGCTGTGTTCCAAAAGACGTTAGTTCAGAACCACTTTCGTGACTGAATCATTTGAATTGTTACGCGTCCTTTCTGTCTGCCCGCGAATCACAAGCGGCGTGGCGGTCAGTATCGGAGAAATTTAATTCTGAGTGGCTCATTCGTATAACAGACTCTCATCACACAAATTCAAGCGGCCAATAGCAAAAGGAAGGCTACAAGTGCGCACATAGGACGTTGAAGTCTAGCCTGCGCGTAAATATTTTCGCTAAAAAACCGGTGGCCCTAGTGATGCCTACAAATCTGCAAAATTTTGAGCTGTTATTTGGGTACTGGAGGTATTTATTTAAACTCTTATAAGTTTGCACCTTTGCCATTGGACCGTTATCTGTCTGACGTGCCCTGGGGGATAACTCTGTGCCAATGAACAAACGCTTCGTAATAGTGTGGCTGAATCAAAACTAGGGATAATGAAAAAACGAGAGAATTTTTTGAGACAACATATAGTCTATAACACTATAGCTGGTTTATCCTTTCCTGATTGGATGACCCGTAGGTTTTGACTCGGCTAAGCTCTTTGCAGTCCAATCACAAACGTTGTGCATTAGAGTATCGGCATCCTCATTGGCCCAGTTAAATGGGGTAGTAGCTTCATACATGCATTATAGCCAATAAGTAGAGACCTGAAAAATTAGCGAGTTCAATGACCTGCAGCCTAGAATCTATAGTTTTATGTACAAATATGCCGATATCAACTGCACATTGGTTGTTTGCTGACTCAGTGAAGGCGACGATTGGGCCAGCCTTATCCTGGCACCGTGTGGACCAATGACTAAAGTTATATACACGCAACTGTTTTGAATTCTAGCTTGTCTCAAAATGAATCCGCGAATTATTCAGGTCTCTACCAATAAGGAAAGAAAACTGTCGGACATGTGTACAATACGTTTAATCATAGCAAGCATTCAACTTTTCCCGTCATAAACCATTATCTCTGCTAATGATTAGGAACCTGTAGGATACGCGTAAATTATTTACTGAAGACTAAACTCCAAGACGTCCTACGCTTGCTTGTCTTCTGCCGTTGAAGAAAACTTGCGTGGTACGTCCCAACTACTCTTTCAGCAGATAGAAAATGCCTCAATTGTTGTGCAACCCTACACTGGAGCTGTCATACAGGTTAATGATGCGCCTATGGCTAGGGCCAGTGACTTATCGCGTAAAAATCGGAGCACACAGTAGACTTCAATACTATATACACACCTCAGCTGTTNCGTTGAAGAAAACTTGCGTGGTACGTCCCAACTACTCTTTCAGCAGATAGAAAATGCCTCAATTGTTGTGCAACCAACCTACACTGCAGCTGTCATACAGGTTAATGATGCGCCTATGGTTAGGGCCAGTGACTATTGGAGCACACAGTAGACTTCAATACTATATATACACCTCAGCTGTTGTTATACCTCCATTGGTTGCTGGTGCCGTGACCGTCTGTGACCAAGCCACTCAGGACTAAGTAACTCCGACACTGAACCTTCGTGATTCGTGCGCAAACGGTTAACACTGACCAGAACATTTTTTAGCCGATTAAAGAAGCTGGACGACCCTGCAGTTCTTTGGACTGTATCTTGTCTCGAAATCTTTTGGCGAAATATCACTGCCCCTACCTCTAGTCGCCAACAGCTAATGAAAACACTTATTGTTCTCATGCAGGCACAGGGCAGTGAATTTTGTCATGTAACCAAATAAAAAACACGAACTTGCACGTCTCTAACTATGACCTAATCGCGAAAGTACGTCGGAAGCGTGTGTCTTTGAAGTTTAGATTGCCATCAAATGAAATCATTATATTTATCTTGTCCCTGTGGTGAATTCTCGAACCCGTCCGGTCACACATTTATTTCTAAGTTTGAGTGTTGCAATCATGTAAATTTTTTGTGTGTGCTGTAGTAGTGTTCAGCTCTTGTATTGTAACCAGCAAACAACGAGCTGCGAGCTCGATGATATTGCCATTAACCAGGGGCAGCGGTGGCGTAGTGGCCAGGGCGCTCGCCTCCCACCACCGGGTTCTTTCCCCGGCGGGTTCACTCTCGGATTTTCGCACGTGGGGATCGTGCTGGACGATGCCGCTTGCCGGCGGGTTTTCTCGGGGTACTCCCGTTTCCCCCGCCCTTGCATTCCAGCGCCGCTCCATACTAGGGTTTCATTTCTGTCATGCTCGGGGATGACGGTCACCTACGGGTCCCAGCTGGAAAGACCGTCACTCGGAGGGTGTTGCCTTGCCCTGGGTGCTCTCCCCACACGCCATTATTATTATTGGCATTAACCATTCATGTCAGAGAGGTGTAGAAAATTTCAGAAATCAGATTATCCACATGGAAGACCGGGCACTGATGTCCTTGCTCTGTACAGCACTGGTCATAAACATCATTCATATGCCACTTGTCCACGATGCTGGACAAGGCGACTGAACGAGTTAGGTTCGTTAGTTTCGTTGTCCGACACCTCTTGCGCATCGAACACGCTGTCTCTGTTCGCGAGTGAAGCATTTAGTTCTCAAGTAAGAGAAAGGAAATATTTCCATGGCTTCCAACACTTTTAGTTTCTTCATTATTCTCAGTTGTATAATCAGCGTGGTTAATTTCCTCCAGGGACATCCCACGTAAACTCATCAGAGGCAATAAGGGAAAATGTTTCTCTGCCGCGGAAATTAACTACGGCGGGAGCCGCGAAAAAAAACAATTTTTTTTTCTGTTGTTGATCCGAAATCTAACAATTTCACGCCCCCTTTAAAAGTTTATGCCTTCAGGGGGTGAACGGACGAAATGCTTTTATATGTGCTGTCTTTAAGCGGACAAAGTAATTCTTCCGTTATTAAAACCAATGCGCTTCAAGCTTTATGTTAGACGATAGAGAGAAGGACCAGTCATAACTTGGAGCATTAACGTAGTTTACTAAGGTAATATCATTGTGTGCACTAAGCCTTGCTGTATATAGCTGACTTAGTATATTGCTCACCTAATATATATATATAATAAGTGGAGATATATATATATATCCACTTATAATATGTAGTTGGGTTAATTTACATTAACATTTCCTTTCAGTTGTTGCAACAGACAAGAATTTGACTTGAAAAGAAATGTAACATTTCTTAACTCTAAACAATATTTTTCTGCTGACCCAAGAGAACAGCAGAAACCAATTCTAGCTTGTCTCAAAATGAATCCGCGAATTCTTCAGGTCTCTACTTATTGGTCGTCATGCATGTGCGAAACTACTATCCCATTTAAGTGGGCCAATGAGGATTCTGATACTCTAAATCAGAACGTTCGTGATTGGTCTGCAAAGTACTTAGCCGAGTAAAAAACCTTGGTCATCCAATCATAAAAGGATAAACCACCTATAGTGTTATCGAAGATATGTTGGCTCAACATCATCCCTGTTAAAATTATTTATAAGTGAAGCATTATAATTTGTAAATAAAATAAAAATTACATTTCAATTTAACAAAAAAAAAAAAATGCATTTTATGTTAACACGAGTATAAAACGCTTATGATATATTGCTAGGGGCAGTGATATTTCGCGAAAAGATTTCGAGACAAGATACAGTCCAAAGCACTGTAGGGTCGTCCAGCTTCTTTGATTGGCTAAAAAAATGTTCTGGCCCGTGTTAACCGTTCGCGCACGAATCACGAAAGTTCAGTGTCGGAGTTACTTAGTCCTGAGTGGCTTGGTCAAAGACGGGACACGGCACCTGAAACCAATGGAGGTATAACAACAGCTGAGGCGTGTATATAGTATGGAAGTCTACTGTGTGCTCCGATTTTCACGCGAAAAGTCACTNTTTCTCTGCTGACCCAAGAGAACAGCAGAAACCAATTCTAGCTTGTCTCAAAATGAATCCGCGAATTCTTCAGGTATAACAACAGCTGAGGCGTGTATATAGTATGGAAGTCTACTGTGTGCTCCGATTTTCACGCGAAAAGTCACTNAGGTATAACAACAGCTGAGGCGTGTATATAGTATGGAAGTCTACTGTGTGCTCCGATTTTCACGCGAAAAGTCACTGGCCCTATATATTGCATATTTAGGAAGCAACCAAAAACGTCATTCATGAAAGGATTTTTCAAATGTTTTAATTCAAAGAGTGTTAGTGTAACCGTGAACAGACTATATATATAGCCCGTGTTCCCTCGCCGGAGGCGAGAGCAGGCCACGCAACGAGCTTCAAGGTCGTGGAGGCCGAAACGCGCCGGCGCATGCGCGGGAGAAGGCACGCGCCTCTCCGTGACGTCCCGCCAGCGACGACGGTTCAGTACGCAGAGAGTCGCCCGTGGACTAGGTCTAGTGCCGGAGCGACTGCTGGTCGGCGTCGAGTAGCAGCCCCCGGGTACACGCGACACAAGACTCCACTTGCGAGGTACGTCCACACATAGACTAAGGTGAGTGAAGGAGATTCGGGTGGCTCTTGATGGCCGACGAGGGTGAGTATGTTGCAGCGCCGGAATGAGGCCCGGTCTGGGATTTGAACCCGGTTCGCCTTGGTGCGAGGCTAACCAGCACCTTTCGCAGACTGGTTTCATAGGTTCATTCAACACGTGAAATATTCTCGGTCCTTGGAATATATCGCTTTGCCGGTTTTTAATAAAACTAATGTAACTTTTATAAAGTAATGTAACCCCAATAACCGCTAAGTTATCGCACAAATTAATTTATTCATTTCACTTTCCAAATGATAAACAGTAGTTTTCGCATTGAATTTTTCATTTATATTTTAGGAAGTGATTGCGAAATGTGGTCTTTTTTTACAATGTCATGTTTTGTCATAACTCTGGCGTGACTATCACTATTTTAATCATCAAACTAAAAAATCTTTCCCGTATGAGAATTTCTGAACTCCCACTTTATACGTGGCAATTGCTGATTCTCCAAACTTTGTGGTGCAACCTAATGATGAAGGCTGTCCACAGTGTTTTGTTAGTTCTATCCGACAAACTGCTTGTTCGTATAGGGCCTTTCATTTCATTTACCCGTACTCCTTGGATTCCTACTTGAGATGTTGGTGTTGCGGTGGTGTAGTGGCCAGACTATACTCGCCTCCCACAAAGGCGAACCGGGTTGCATTCCCGGCGGGGTCGCTCACCCGGGTTTTCGCACGTGGGAATCGTGCCGGACGATGCCGCTAGTCAGCGCGTTTTCTCGGGGATCTCCCATTTCCCCCCACCCTTGCATTCCGGCGCCGCTCCTTGCTCACGTTGTTTCCCCCTCGTCGGCTCTCAAGACCGAAATCCTTCCACTCCACTCCACTCATACATGAGATATTTCTCACTAAAATAACAGAGCTTGTAGATAAAAATTGTTTACAGCGCATAGCAATTAATGAAAATTTTTAAATATTATGCGTAAAACAATTAGTAGCCCCACACAATTATTAACAGCATATCAGTACCACAAAACAAAAGGCAACCTTCAAATTTCTACCATCAGTAAAAAAATTTTCAATTGTAACATTCTAAACTCAACAATTATAAAATATAAGCTTTGTTTGCTTATCAGATAGAGATCAGATTCTTCATAACTATGTTTGTAAAATTATTAACTTCGTCGTATGATAACGTATTAAAATTAACAGTATTGCTTCATAATTTAGCACCAAGATCTTGGATTTGCTCCATATACTCTTTTAGACTGTACAAAGGATATTGTATTAATGCATTTTTTATTATTGTCTTAAATTTTTTAACTGTACCATACCTTAAAAAAAATTTAGGAACTGTATTATGTAATATTCTATCTACATATTGAGTCCCAGTTTCTAATTTGGCAGTATTATGTTACAAACGCCTAAATATATTTTTCCTAAGTACATCATCGTCATGTTTATATGTATTATTTTGAAAATAAAAGTTTGGTATATTATAGCAATAAATTTATAACATAGATATATTTTCATTTTTAAGATAAAAATAGTTAATATTTTAATTTATTTCTACAACTGCACTTTAGTTATAATTCTAGTTTCCTTTTTGGTACTACTATTTTTTATACTCGTTACTGCATACCACAGTCGAATGAAAACAAGCATAATATACTTGTTTCAAGGTTTTTAAATTAACTAAATCCACCAGATTTATGTATATTTAGTAGCCCCATCAAACTATTAAGCTGATCTTATTAACTAATTTTATTAATTCCTTAGAGTTATTTGAAGTAGGCAAGCTTGGGGGCTATGGAACATAAAAATTTAAAAAATAATAACATAAAAAATGCACTTATTATATTACATAATAAGAAATCAATAAAATCTACTATCACATCTTACTGTTCCGTGATATCAATCCTAGTGTGATCACATATAATCATATGCAAACAAAACTTAAGNCTACTATCACATCTTACTGTTCCGTGATATCAATCCTAGTGTGATCACATATAATCATATGCAAACAAAACTTAAGAGCAACGAAATTGACTTTGTTCACCTAACGAAATACACAGACTGTTGACAAAATATTTAGTTGAATAAAATGCATATATTTGTTTGGCTAATAATTGAATTGCCATCGTTCGAAAATATTTCATTGCCCCTATACGAAAAATTAATTATGTATCACTAGGGGCAGTGATATTTCGCGAAATGATTTCGAGACAAGATACAGTCCAAAGCACTGTGGGTTCGTCCANCTACTATCACATCTTACTGTTTCGTGATATCAATCCTAGTGTGATCACATATAATCATATGCAAACAAAACTTAAAAGCAACGAAATTGGCTTTGTTCACCTAACGAAATACACAGACTGTTGACAAAATATTTAGTTGAATAAAATGCATATATTTGTTTGGCTAATAATTGAATTGCCATCGTTCGAAAATATTTCATTGCCCCTATACGAAAAATTAATTAGGTATCACTAGGGGCAGTGATATTTCGCGAAATGATTTCGAGACAAGATACAGTCCAAAGCACTGTGGGTTCGTCCAGCTTCTTTGATTGGCTAAAAAATGTTCTGGCCCGTGTTAACCGTTTGCGCACGAATCAAGAAGGTTCACTGTCGGAGTTACTTAGTCCTGAGTGGCTTGGTCAAAGACGGACACGGCACCAGCAGCCAGTGGAGGTATAACAACAGCTGAGGTGTGTATATAGTATTGAAGTCTACTGTGTGCTCAGATTTTTACGCGATAAGTCACTGGCCCTAGGTATCACGAAAAACCAGTGATATTTGGCGATAAAATCGGAGTATACAGTGGACTTCAATATTCTATATACATCCTAGCTTTTTCATACCTCGATTGTCTGCTGGTGCCGTTCCAACATTTGACTAAGCCACTAAGGATTCCGTAACTCTGACACCGAACCTTCGTGATTGCTGCGCAAAAAGTTAACACTGGCCGGAACATGATTCAGCCAATCAAGCAAACTGCACGACCCTACGGTGCTTTCAATTGTATCTTGTCTTAAAATATTTTCGCCAAATATCACTGGCCATATATATGTCAACGTTTTTTTACTCTACGTACAAGTAAATTTATCCTAAAAGTCAGTAAAATAACATGTACTTTGTACAATTAATTTTACATAGAATGGTGTAAAATTACAATTACTAGCCTATGTAGCAGGAAATAAACTGCAACATTCGTGTATTATTTCTTCGCGGCAAGCAAATTTACACAGGCATCGCAATTGTAATTTCACCTTAGTGCATGTGTCTTTTTTCACATACAACACACTGACATCACAGATCCGCTGTAATTGTAAATACAACATTTTTGTACATGTTTTACTAAGGAATTTTACCGCGAGTATAAGTTCTTTTACAACTGCGTCATGTTAATTCACACACTAAGTGTGTGCAGTTTTAAAAGTTTCACGTTATTGTACTCCGTTTTGTAACTGGTAGTTTAACATAGTTATAAACAATTATCTCCATGGTGTGGATAACAATTGACTTCAGATATAGCTAGAGTTAGTGTAATTTCGCGAAAAGATTCCAAAACAAATTATATTTCAAAATACTCTAGGGTCGTTTAACTATCTTGGTTGGCTTGATTATTTTTTGACACGTGCTAATTGTCTGCACACGATCACGTAGGAACCGTGCTGATGTTGTCGAATTATGAGTGGCCCGGTCAAATATGAAAACTGCTCTCAAGCAGACAGTAACTGAAATTGGGGGCTTATAGAATTGAAGTCTACCATGAAGTCATTTTTTTTTCGCGAAAAATCACTAACTCTAGATGTAGAATGCGTACGGTAGTTATATGCAAAAGCCAGCATATTCCATCAGCGCCGCCGCCGAATCCTCATACGCCACCGGATGGCATTTAGTGTTGTGAGACCGGAAACCGGAACTCCCACAACTCACTAGGTGTTTGTGAAGCAAAAGCACCCTGACGCTTTCTCAAATCATTGGGTCGGCGGCAGGGGCAGTGTACTGTGGGGCTTTGGGCACCGGGCCCTTATTTAGGCGAGTTATTGTTCCATCAGCGGGAGTTATGTTTTCCTTTTATACACACAAATGGAGTTCGAAGTAGTCCTACTCCCTACCGCTAGATCGCATGTTTTAAACAAATACTTACAGTTATCTTTGAATTCTCAGGAGCAATAGTGTGAAATTATAAATACTGTCTTCCTTTAAAAAATTACAAAAAAAAATGTAAAATTACCGAAAATATGTACGTGTAAATAAACGCTCACAGATACTCCAGAACGCAATGCAAGTTTACACACACGTGGTCGTTGTAAAACTACACAATGGAAGATGTACCACTACACTGACATTGAGTGATCATGTAGGGACAGGTTTTTTTTCGCGAAAATATTTCAAGACCAGTTGTACAACCAAAAACACATTAGTTCGTATGCACTTTCGTGGTTGAATGATTTTAAAAGTCGCGTGCCTCAATTATCCCTCCGGGAATCATGGGCATTCAGTATCGGAGTACTTTATTACGATTGGCCCAGTCAAATAAGAACACGTCTTCTCACGTAGACGCACGGCCAATAACCGAAGGAAGTTGTGGTTGTGGACGTAGGATATTGAAGTATAGGATGGCCATAAATATATTCGCGAAATACACCTGTCCCTAGTTATCATACAACGACCATGCAGCAGTAAAAGAAAAAAAGCAAGTTTAAGGTTTTAGTGCAGGGAGGGCTTGTGTTTTTGCTCATACTTCATAATTAGGGCCACCTGTTTTACGCGAAATGATTTACTAGAAGGCCCTGCAATGTCCTATGGCGTACGTGCAGTTTTCCTTTGGTTATTGGCCACGTGTCTTTGCCGGGAGATAGTTCCTTACCTGACTGGGCCAATCAGAATTAGCTAACTCCAACACTGGGTTTTGCAATTAAAACTGTATTCACTGGACGCGCTCTTCATGAACATGAATCAGCGCAAGAGTTTCGTTCTCGAGTCGTCCATTTTGGCGTGAACAAGTTTAGCAGGAAAATAATATTTTTTTTGTGGCCACGGTGGCTGAGCGGTTAGCCTGCTCGCCTCCCACCAAGGCGAACCGGTTTAATCTCCCCGGCCAGGTCACTTCCGGATTTACGCATTTTGGAATTGTGCTGGACGACGCCGCTGGTTTATGGGTTTTCTTGGAGTTCTCCCGTTTCCCCCGCCCTTGCATCCCGGCGCTGCTCATACTCACTTCAATCACCCTCATCGGTTCTCAAGACCTCGCAGTTAAGAGTTGCCCAAATATATCTTCATTCATTAATTCCTCCAAACCCCGTTAGCAGTGGCCACGGTGGTTGTACAGTGAACATCGTGTGAATAAATGCTGACACCCGTGGACGTATGTAGAATTTCAGTCAGAAGAGGGTACACATCAATTTTTGAAAAATATTTCTACCATTTGCATGATTATCGTCTTATTAACTGGGTTCACTTTCACACAGGAAATACTTATTGAGATTTGTGTAATGTAGAGTAAAACATAGGCAAATTTATTCTATACATATTTTTTCTATTCGCAGTTTTCCCACACATTTTTGAATCAACCCTTTGAAAAATGACTGCATTTGTGACGTGTTTGGTTGTTTCCTATAAATGTAACGNCGCAAATTTATTCTATACATATTTTTTCTATTCGCAGTTTTCCCACACATTTTTGAATCAACCCTTTGAAAAATGACTGCATTTGTGACGTGTTTGGTTGTTTCCTATAAATGTAACGTATCGTAAGCGTATCATACTTACGTTAACATAAAATTACCTTATTATCGGTTCAATTAAANTCCTATAAATGTAACGTATCGTAAGCGTATCATACTTACGTTAACATAAAATTACCTTATTATCGGTTCAATTAAATTTTTACTTATATTTAATGTAGAAATTACAATATTTGATTTATAATTAATATGTATAAAAAAAGTTAGTAAATAGGTATTTTGGTAATGCTTGGTAAGAAATTGTTGAGTTGAATTAAGAGATTTGGGTTGTTTTTAATAGCGAGGTCTTGAGATCCGATGAAGGTTAAATTATGCGGAGAATGGAGCGGTGCCAGAACGCAAGGGCGGGGGGAAATGGGATATCCCCGAGAAAACCCTCCGACCAGCCTCATTGACCGGCACGATTCCCACTTAAGAAAGCAATAGTTCTTATGCGAAATATCATTACACTGAGTAGACACAAAACGCGTTGCGTTGTCCCGTGGGTGTAATTTTCTAGACTTGGTTAAGCTTCGTTTGCATCGGGCGGAGGAATATCCTGGAAGAAGAATTTTAGCAAGGGCTTCAGAAAAATTACAAGTAACCGTGAATGGATTATATGTAAAATTACTTTCGTTTCATTATTTCTACTCTGTTGCAGAGGTATAAGTGCCCAACCTCCTTCCGTAGTTCCCACAACGTCTACGCCCCTAGCAGACTTTCTGGACAAGTGCTTGGCAGGAACGTACAGGCACCANCTTCCGTAGTTCCCACAACGTCTACGCCCCTAGCAGACTTTCTGGACAAGTGCTTGGCAGGAACGTACAGGCACCACCAAGGTAAACCGGACGAATTACGCAAGGTCGGAGAACCAAATCCACCTCAGTACGATTCCGGTTTACACGATCNCACCAAGGTAAACCGGACGAATTACGCAAGGTCGGAGAACCAAATCCACCTCAGTACGATTCCGGTTTACACGATCTAATCGTCCTTGTCCCATATTCGTCAGCATATGCTTACACGTTCGAACTTCCAACCGCTCACACACACACACACACACACAGCGACCATGCTGAGTTGGGAAATACTCACCTTTTATTTATGCGCTGCTGTCAGCAATATATTTCGCACCGCCTCGTTGTTCTTCGGCGTGTCACGTTCGCTTTGCAAAACAGCCATATTTAGCATGGCCTTCGACTGCTTTGTCCGCGAGTGTGGGAGTAGTTAGTAATGGCTGTTAGGGATATGTTTCGAAACATCTGATCGCTGTACGCGCAGAAGGTGTCGTGCAATGCCGGTAGGTCAAATGTTAGCTTTTTGAGCGCAGTACACACTCGTGGGCCGGAAAATCAAGATGGTCTAGAAGCAACACGGAGACCACTCACAGCCCTACAACCTTTTATTTGTCTTTACTCCCACTTATCATTTTCCTATTGGGTCTCATGAACTGTGCAGCGTTCATTATCGACTTTGCTGCCAGGCGATCAAGTTGGCGAATAAATCGTGTGGCACATAAAACACCGGAAATTTGCAAGCAGTTGTGTCCATTACGTCGTATCAAAATAAACGTATTATTTTTTGTAGTCGTAAAATAACCTATCCTCCCAATCTCTGATTCAGGTAGTTAATGCTCGCTTGGTATTGGTTTCTTCTCGCAGTGTGTCTCTTTTAAATTTAACGTAATAATTCACCATAAATAGTAACTAGATTAATAACAATACACAAACAAAAAATTATTAGAATCAAAATGTAAAAACAAATTTATTTTGAAAAATAAAATTCCCTTGGGCACCTCAAAAACTAACATTTATTTTTTGGTGTTGACAGTACTGACTAATGTCTTATAACTAGGGGCAGTGGTATTTCGTGAAAAGATTTCGAGACAAGATACAGTCCAAAGCACTGTAGGGTCGTCCAGCTTCTTTGATTGGCTAAAAAAAATGTTCTGGCCCGTGTTAACCGTTTGCGCACGAACCACGAAGGTTCAGTGTCGGAGTTACTTAGTCCTGAGTGGCTTGGTCAAAGACGGACACGGCACCAGCAGCCAATGGAGGTGTAACAACAGCTGAGGTGTGTATATAGTATTGAAGTCTACTGTGTGCTCCGATTTTTACGCGAAAAGTCATTGGCCCTACTTATAACAACTGGCACTTTGTAGCCTATGGAAAGAGTTTCAGTAGACCCATGCCGCAAGAAGCAACCAATGATAAAGCAGTTGTTGTGTCAGCAGTAGCCGGTAGCATTACCCAGCGAAATGCGATGTCCGTATTGGTGCTAACTTCTAGACTTGCACAGCACCGGCCACGATTTCACCTATTCTGCAACACGTCAGACGTGAACGAGTGTACTCGGGTTAAAATGTCAAGGGTGTAAGTACATCAAAAAACACAAAATAAAAACAAACAGCAACTAATTGGTAATAATCTCAAACAAACAATATAACATGAACCCAATAACAGTAACACAATATCACAACATCGTTTTAGTCATTTAGCAAAATGCAATTAAATAACAGCACCAACACAACACAACACGGACATCTCGAGAAGCACATCAGCACTGTCTCCGTTTAGGGAAGACATTAGGGTAGGACGAGGTGTCCAAGGTAAGGAAGCTGACATGTCGATTTTAAAAAATTTACAATTTTATTTAAAAAATAAAAAAAACGCAATAAAAATTTTCAGCAATAGATATTATCTTAGAAACTGTACCACGAAATAAACAGTTGTAATACTCATCAACAGAATAAAAAACATTTTCATTTGGATGATCTTTAAGGCTATATTTAATTGTATCTCTACTGCAACATAGCACGCAGAGGACTAATCTGGCACCTGTACTAAGGCAAAATGGCATTCTCTTGAAATACTGCTCATTTAATTGTGACATAGAATAGGTTAGTATACAGAAGTGAAATGAGCCACCGCCTGACAAATAAGCTACCAGGCGATGATTGGAGAATGGTTTTCTTACATTTTTCTGGCCAATGACGCCATTTTTTTTTTGCCGTGTGGGGCTGGAGTCCACGATATGAGTGGCCGTTTTACCTCTGTATTTTCACTTATTCTATGATGGGAGATATGGCGTCAGGGAATATTGGCCTTGAAGCTCGTCTTCCTCAGCTTCGTCATTCGTTCCACAGCAACGTAAGTGTTTGAACCAACAGTGACTCGCGGATTTTTCCAAGTGATTCACACTCTTCTCCTTGGTGCAGCGTGGAGTATGTGCAGGTGCCAAGTTTACAAGTAACAGTAACATGACTTTGCAAGCGAAATATCCTGTAAACATCGCAGATCAACACCAGTGTGCAAGGCAACTTGTTGACACTCTGGTGCCTGAACACATTCAATATAGTGTAGAAATAAGTCAGCTATAACCATTTTTTTTACAGAAGCGTCGGTCTGCTTGTTTTTGTACCCTCCAGCTATTGGTCCCATAGACTTAAAGATGAGGTAGACCGATAATTCATCTTCTGCGCATATACCCAACATTGATCTGCTCCAAAGCAACGCAACTATCAAAGTCGTATGATTAGGGGCAGTGATATTTCGCGAAAAGATTTCGAGACAAGATACAGTCCAAAGCACTGTAGGGTCGTTCAGCTTCTTTAATTGACTAAAAGATGTTCTGGCCCGTGTTAACCGTTAGCGCACGAATCACGAAGGTTTAGTGTCGGAGTTAATTAGTCCTGAGTGGCTTTGTCAAAGACGGACACGGCACCAGCAGCCAATGGAGGTATAACAACAGCTGAGGTGTGTATATAGTATTGAAGTCTACTGTGTGCTCCGATTTTTACGCGAAAAGTCACTGGCCCTACTCACACACGTTCTGCCTGTCAATCACGAACGTTCAGTGTCAGCGTAAATTAATTCTGATTGGTCTAGTCGAGTTGGAAATGTCTTCTCACACAGACACGCAGCCAATAGCAAAAGGCGATTCAC
>NQII01001509.1:220432-284546 GCA_002778355.1 Clitarchus hookeri
TCCTGGATTTTGGCACTTGGGAATCGTGCCCCGGATGATGCCGCTGGTCAGCGGGTTTTTCTCAGGGATCTCCCGTTTCCCCCACCCCTTCATTCCGGCTCTTCTCCATTCTCACCTCACTTCACCTTCATCGGCTCTTAAGCCCTCGTTGTGAAGAGCCGCCCAAATCTCTCAACTCAACTCAACTCAACATGCACGGGCCGTCACTGACGGTTGTAACGACACCATCGAGGCCACTTCAGTAATGTTTGCTGTATCACCGTGCAAGGACAAATACCTGAAGTCACAGTTCGGTGCACCGTCGTCTTCCTGAAAGCCACCGATCAAGCTTGCCCACTCATCGCAAATATTTTGCCACTTGCGCAACGGACGCTGTGNCATGTGGGAATCGTGCCCAGATGATGCCGCTGGTCAGCGGGTTTTCTCAGGGATCTCCCGTTTCCCCCACCCCTTCATTTCGGCTCTGCTCCATTCTCACCTTACTTCACCGTCATCGGCTCTAAAACCCTCGTTGTTAAGAGCCGCCCAAAGCTATCAACTCAACTAAACTCAACATGCACTGGCCGTCACTGACGTTGCCGTATCACTGTGCAAGGACAAATACATGAAGTCACAGTTCGGTGCACCGTCGTCTTCCTGAAAGCCACCGACCAACCTTGCCCACTCATCGCAAATATTTTGCCACTTGCGCAACGGACACCGTGTGTGTGTGTGCGCCTGTGTGTGTAGGCGGCCGCGACGAGTGTCTGTGTTTACATGGAACTGTTTCGGGTGTCACCTTACCCGCGGAATAGCAGCGTTAACACAGACGAAACTACAGCGTGTGTGGACTTGAACATTACTGCTGCGAGCAAGAAAGAACGATTCATTGAATGGTGACTGGAGAAATTCCAATGAAAACGAGTTCCCTTGCGGGGGAGTTTCGCAAAGGGGAAAATTTCCACCGAAAGATGTGCTGCTGTTCCAAATTATATGCACATAAATTATGCTTTTGACCAGTACTGTACACAGCGAGGCATCAATACGCAGTCTTCCTTCCGGCTGATCTGATCTGGGGAGAATTTTATACACCTTCCTGACGTGAGTCGTTAACGCCGATATCACCGAGGACGCAACACCTTGTTTACTGATTTGCAAGTCAACTGATGAACACGAGTACAGCGCATGTAAACAAATTATGTTATTGCACCACTTGAACGCATAAATTAATGAGTTGCAGAACGGGTTAATTTCCCGTCATGGTCACAGAAATCTTTCAGGAAGGGGGAGGGGGAGTATGCTACGTTTTAATGTCGATTAGTATTGCAAATATGTACAATTACGTTTTTTTTTCTTTCGTTTTTAATCATTTTTTTATATTTCATTTTAATAGCTTTCTTTCACTTACACGTTGGGCACTGACAATGGGCTCGCAGATTTAAACGCGGTTTCCAGTTTTCCTGAANATAGCTTTCTTTCACTTACACGTTGGGCACTGACAATGGGCTCGCAGATTTAAACGCGGTTTCCAGTTTTCCTGAAAAGTCCCTTATTCAGGTATCGCATACACAATACCTAGAAACACTGGAAAATCGCGAGAAAAAAAAATGTGGGCCAGCATATCTTTGATAATACTCTAGCAAGTTCTAGCCTCATCTACAGACACGTGAAAAAGCCTCGAGTTCANTGGGCCAGCATATCTTTGATAATACTCTAGCAAGTTCTAGCCTCATCTACAGACACGTGAAAAAGCCTCGAGTTCAACCACCTGTAGGCTAGACTCCACAATCGTACGTAAAATAATGCAAATATCACTGTTAATTGGTTGCTTGTTGGCCCAATGGAGGGCGATGCTTGAGTCTGCATTTTATTGTGTGTTTGTTATTGGTTCATAGTTGTCTAGGGGTTGTAGAATAACGGGTGGACCAATAGCATAAGCAATAGGAATGAGCGAGGATTTGAATTATAGCTTGTCCCGAAATAAACACTTACAAATTTTAGAGGTCTCTTCTAGTCTAAGCTCTTTGCAGACTATCACAAACGTTCTGATTTGCTTTAGAGTATCAAAATACTCATTGGCACAGTGCAATGGGATATCAGTATCATACATTTATTGCAGCCAATAACGGAGGAATCCTGTGGAACATGTGAACAGTACGATGAATCCTAGCGAACAGTTAACTTTTCCAGCGATGGACCATCCTGTCTGTGTACACACAGAGACCAAGAAATTTCGGGAAGTCATATTTGTACTCGTTGTTCATTGGCTTCTGTCTAGGGGAGGATCGTTTCCTCGTTTAAATATACAAACCACACTGCATAAAGTTTGACCTAAGTATTTTCCGGTGCTCATAACTGGCTCATAGTTAGGGCCGGTGACTTTTCGCGTAAAAATCGGAGCACACAGTAGACTTCAATACTATATACACACCTCAGCTGTTATTATACCTCCATTGGCTGCTGGTGCCGTATCTGTCTTTGACCAAGCCACTCGGGACTAAGTAACTCTGACACTGACCCTTCGTGATTCGTGCGCAAACTGTTAACACGGGCCAGAACATTTTTTTTAGCCAATCAAAGCAGCTGGACGACCCTACAGTGCTTTGGACTGTATCTTGCCTCGAAATATCACTGCAAGACTTGTACTCCAAAACATGTTAGTTCGAAACCAATATTATGGTTGGATGATTTTAACTCGCACACGTCTTAGGTGACCACGAGCTAATCAAAGCCGTCCAATGTTGGCGTAACTTTGTTCTGATTGGCTCAGTCAGGTAGAAAATTTCTTCTCACACAGAAACGTGGCCGATGACCAAAGTAAATTTGCAAACACGTTCGTAAATAGTTGAAGTGTAACTTATGCATAAAAATTTTTTTTCGTGGAAAACAGGTGGCCCTACTTGTAAAATATGTTTCAAATGAGACATTGTCCAATCACGAAAGTGACACAGCTTTATATTATCTAGAAATTCTCTTGTCACTAAATGAGTACGCAAAATTTTCCTATTTGTATTTATTAGCGCCTTGGTTTTTTTCGTGAGCTCATTGGTGTCAGGATAGTATTCAAGCACTTACACTTTTTTTTAAATAATATTACGACATGTGTACCGCTATGCCAGTAACAAACAGGACGCAGTTATATGAGGAAGTGTTGGACAATCCGATAAAAAAGGCAACGGGAAATAAACAAACGATAGTGGCTCGAATGTAGAGAAGACTGTTTAGTCAAGCCGACTGGGCATGCGCCCAGTAAAGTTGGTAACGAGGGAGGGAAATTAATTCCATGTCGTAACGTTGCATTTAACGTTCTAGGTAAACATCTGTGAATACTTGAACTGTTAATTTGGTTTTCTGCCTTTTAAAATGCATAATAAGGTTAAGAATTTACAAATTTGTAACTTTTTTTCTAATAATTTTACAGTTTCACTTAACCTACGCATGAATAAAGTGACCAGGCTCAAAGAAAATATTAAATTTACTCACGGTGAAAAAATACATTATGTGCATGCAAGAAGATCTTAAGCAGGGATTTTATAAGAGTTCGGCTTACAGTCAACAGCCTATACGAAAATGCCTTCTTGCAAGAAGACGCGGCAATAACCGAAGGAAAACTGCAAGTATGCTCGTTGGATATTAAAATACATGTTTGGTATGATGGTTGAGTGTGTGGTGCATGCAGCGATGAGTGGAGGTAATCCCTGGGTCTTTCTGGTGGACGCAATTTTTTCTCTGGCATTGAATCACGTTTAGTAATTCTCTGTCTAATTTGCTGGGCGTAATGCAAACAACGTTACGTTAAAATACTTGGAATTTTTAGCACACGGATAATTTTTTTCAGAGGTTGAGTTAGTAATTGCTCATTTCACAACGGGCATAGTAAAGTCCGTGGTCATTTAACGACGAGATTGCAGTCAACCACTAAAACGCTAGCTTATTACGAGATTTTTTAACAGCGCTTAAACCTCCACGAGAGATAATTTTTCAAGTCTACGTCTTGCATTCGGGTGTACTCATTAGGTTGTTAGTTTGTGGGCACGGTGCAAGATGGTGTCCCAGAAAGAAAACAATTCGTGCTACAACGTGCGGAATGGCTTTATTCTCAATACATTGCCGTAAAAGTTTACACAATAATCCATTTTATTAGCAAAATAATCAGATAATGTGCTAACTGCATTGTAAACTTCGGAGGGGCAGCGGTGGCGCAGTGTCCAGGGCGCTCGCCTCCCACCACGGCGATTCGGGTTCGATCCCCGGCGGGTTCACCCCCGGATTTTCGCATGTGGGAATCGTGCTGGACGATGCCGCTTGCCGGCGGGTTTTCTCGGGGTACTCCCTAGGGTCTCATTTCTGTCATGCTCAGGGATGACGGTCGCCTACGGGTCCCAGCTGGAAAGACCGTCACTCCTCGGAGGGTGTTGCCTTGCCCTGGGTGCACTCCTCACACGCACTCCCCACACGCCATTTATTATTTCGTAAACTTCGAGCGACAAAAGACTGCGAAAATTTGCAGATTTAGTTACTGAAAACTTAACAGCATGGAAGCGAAATAGCTGCTTAGGCGTACACCTCGCACAGCAGCAGCACATGCCAGCAAAATGGCAGCACTGTCTAGCCTTGCAACATGCTGGAATGCCATTGGCCAACCAGAGCCGGCAGCCCAGCCAATAGGGAAAGTTTCGCAAACCGCAGTGGCCTATTAGAAATGCCATTTCACTTCTGTATACTTAGGTATTCTGTGATTTAGTTGTGGCTGAAGTGAGGAAAAGCCACACTTCAAAAGCGAGCACGCTTAACCGCTAACACCTTATACATAGAGCTAGAAATTTTTCGCGAAAAAAATATGAGCACGCGATATACTTCAATACTGTAAGCAGTTAACAGCAGTATGTCTATTGCCATTGGTTGCTGTCTGCTTGAGAAGGCGTTTTCATATTTGACCGGGCCACTCAGAATTCGGGGCACATCGCCACGGCTCCTGCGTGATTCGTGTGCAGACAGTTAACAAGTGTCAAAACGTAATTCAGCCAATCAGGATAGGTACATGTTCCTACAGTTTTTTAAAATATGAATTTTCTAGAAATACTTTTGCAAAATGTAACTACCCCTACTTATACAGAATGACAGGGAAATTTCACAGGTTCAGTGACGTGCAGGCTAGACTCTACAGTCCTGTGTATACTCGAGCCTCAGATGTTTGTTCATTGGCTGCTGCCCCGAAGAGTAGCCAGTGTTTTCTCACACCTGGCAGTATGCGCAGAGATTGTGGTTTATCACGGCAAAAAGTTGACTATTCGCTAGGTTTCAACATACTGTACATATTTACAACAGTTTGCTTTTCTTATTGGCCGTCATGCATATATGAAGCCACTATCCCATTTAACTGGGCCAATGAGTATTCTGATACTTTATCTATGAACGTTCGTGATTGGCCTGTAAAGAGCCTAGCAGAGTCAAAACATTGGTCATTCAATCATAAAAATATAAACCAGCTATAGTGTTATCGAGAATATATTGGCTCAAATTTTTTTTCGCAATTTTCCATCATCCCTAAGTGTAGGATTCGCTACTTATTTCCTTCCAAGTCTGCTATTGGCTCAGAGTCATACAGGACGTGTCAAATAAACAGTGATCCATTCGCAAAGGTGACTTCAGTGTACTCGTGTTTGACGACTATATTGTTCTGAAATGAATTCACGAAATTGTACTACATTTATTTATAAGAATCCGTTTAGCCGCATGTTACGACAGAGTAAATAAGCGCACAGAAACAAAATCCTTTCATGTGGTCGTACCCATTCTTTGATTGGCTGCGCGAAGCTCTGGGAACGGGCCTTGTGTCTGACTGGCTACCGCGTGCTGCGGAAGGTTCCCTACTGGCTGAGCTGCCGGTTGGCAAGTAGGTTACCAGGCGCTGATTGGCGAACGGCGTTCCGACATTTTGCTGGCTGGTAGCGCCATATTGCTGGCTTGTTTTCCAGGAAATAAGCGGTTATTTCGCATCTGTATTCTTAAGCACTCTGTGCTACAAGTACTGCTGTCTGTATAGCGTGTCTTCTAACACCGACCGAAAGTGTTGCTGGTGACGTTCCTGGTTCAAGAGTCGTCTGGTTGAAATCTTCTTTGAGGAAATTCCATTTGTTAGGAAACGCAAAAATTATCTCCACAAAAGCTTACCTGAAAAAATTATTATTGTTATTGAGACTAAACAGTACAATAGACGACATGGGCCCAAATTTCATAAATTGGTCTAAACGAGAAAATTAGATATCGTCGTTAAAATTAAATTTATTACGTCCAGAGAATGTCATATAAACCACTTCTGATCGCACTGCTAAAGTATAGACCAAATGGGAGAAGACAATGTACACATACAAGATGGCATACCGAACTGTGACAACGTATACCAAATCGAGTACTTTGTTTATTTCTTCTTGATGATGAGGTTATTGTTGAGGAAGGTGGTAGTGATAGTGGAGATTAGATAAATACCTCCACAATTTTTTTTTTAATACAANCTTGATGATGAGGTTATTGTTGAGGAAGGTGGTAGTGATAGTGGAGATTAGATAAATACCTCCACAATTTTTTTTTTAATACGATGAGACGAGACCGAGAATGAAATCTTCTACCGACAAATAGTCTAACCGAAACCGGCTTTCGCAATTATTTTTTTTTTTTGGGAAAACAATGAAATTTCAACCCGAGACCAATTAATTGGTAGCCGTAATGGTAAATAGTGAAATTATCTTGTGCCCACATATTTATTAAAAAAATGCTGCATCATCCTAGAACAGTTATCATAGGATGATACTCTGTCGACAATTCTTAACAGTCTGCAGAATAATCGTATGAGTTCGGTATTTGTTTAATCACGTACTTAGATATTTATTTAAATTACAAAATACTACAGTTTCTCGTTCTTGGACATCAGTCGATAACGAGGAAGAATTTAAACCATGTATCAACACGGTACGGCAAACGCACAGTTTGAGACGGGCTAAAGGAGGAACGTTTGTATTAGCCAATAGATGGCAAATAGCTTCATTTCCTGTGCCATTTCCTTTTCGCTACGTCCTGGTGTGCACCGGCGATCCTAATCAGCAGAGAAAGTAAAATTTGAAGAGTTCAATGACCTATATAGGCTAGACGCAGTCCTCTGCATAAGTTACTCCAGCCTCAGCTATTTGTATATTGATAGGGACACCCGATTTTAGCGAAAAGATTTCGCGCCCAGTTGTTTTTCATAACGCTTTAGCTAAGATCCACTTACGTGATACTATGATCTAGATTTTACGCGTCTCATGTGTCAGAGTAACCTAATTTTGATTGGTCAGTAAAGTTAGAAAATGTCTTCTCGCAAAGACACGCCTCCAATAATCAAATGAAAACTGCTGGTACTTCCGTATACACAATAGAACACTCCTATAACAACAATTAAATTTTTTTTAACGCCTTTTTGTAAAACCGTAAGTTCACAAAACTGACTTGGAATGTAACGGAGAGGTTCCGTGTATTCACGGAAAATTTTGTAAAATTTACAGAAAGTTCGTTTTTTTAATCAATATGTCCATAATTTTACGGAAAGTTTATGGACACTTCTGGGTAAATTTTTTACCCGCACTTTTTCGTTAAATGGAGGGAATTTTTTTTACAGTGTAGCATGCGTGGAAATATGTTCACGAAATTCGGGCGTTTATATCCATTGCCTACGTATGTTTATACACCTTTAACCGTTGGTACAAGCGGTGTTTGACACCTCCTGAAGAACGATGGCCCAATCGTCCCCTTCCACTGTGACAGCATACAAACAATGCACCTCTGCTGTCAACATATTTGTGCGTAAGACTGTAGATTCTGGCCTGCAGGTCACTGAACTCGCAAATTTTCCATGTCTCTACTAATACGTAGGGGCAGTGACATTTCGTGCAAGGATTTCGAGACAAGATAGAGCCCAAAGCACTGTAGGGTCGTCCAGCTTCTTTGATTGGCTAAATAATGTTCATGTCCGTGTTAACCGTTTGCGCACGAATCACGAAGGTTCAGTGTCGGAGTTACTTAGTCCTGAGTGGCTTGGTCAAAGACGGACACGGCACCAGCAGCCAATGGAGGCATAACAACAGCTGAGGTGTGTATATAGTGTTGGAGTCTACTGTGTGCTCCGATTTTTACGCGAAAAGTCAGTGGCCCTACTAATACGTAATAAAATAAGTGTGTGGATTACAATTATCAGCCCTTTCCGTAACTTCAATTCTGTGAACCCAGCACGTCAGCAGCATTTCCGAAATATTTGCTGTGAAAGTTTTAGGTGATTCATCTTGTATATCCCGCTCCCCCAACCACAGATGTTACGCCAATGCACACACGCATGCACAAGAGCTCGATTGCACATCTGTCTGCCCACAAATCCGGGTCCTTTGACGCGCGAACTGCTGTGAAGCGAACGTGTGGGATTTCCCCGCGTCGAAGCCGGATTGGGAGAGGTTGATTCCTCGGATTACTTTCACCCGCTCAGACGTAAAACCCCTTATAGACCTACCTTGTATTTGTCCTTCTTCCATCATATAACCGCAGACTATTTTTTTCTAGGAAAAAAAAAGGGGGATGGGGAAAACAAAATCTCATATTTTCTGTAACCATACTTACGTTCATTTTAATCTTATAACTCCTCTCTCCCACTAGCATTACTGTGAACATCTTACTCTTTTAAAATTTAAATAAATTATGCATAATATTTCTGTTTATTGTTACATAAATACCAATAAACTCTAAGAAATTATTCGTAAAATTACCATATCAATGTTTACGAATAACGAGAAAGTTCGAATGGTAAACTACTTCCCCATAAATCCATGGTGCCGTTCCTAAATTCGTTCACGAAACAGTAAATTGCGTAGGGGAGTCCCCAACCCTGTATGGTAACGACGCTAAAACCTTCCTACATTTGCAGTCCGACATGTGGTATTATATCCACACAACATATAGGTTAAAGACTTCCATTACAGTTTAGAAATTTTACCAGAGATTGTTTTTACAGTGAAGGGGCATGTGATTTTCGCGAAAAGATTTCAAGACCAGTTGTACTCCAAAACACTTTAGTTCATGTGCGCTTTCGTGTATGGATAATTTTAAATGTCACGTGCTTTAAGCGTCTTGCCCGCGAATCATGGACGTTCAGTATAGGAGTACTTTATTCTGATTGGTCCAGTCAAATAATAAAATGTCTTGTCACGTATACGCGCGGCCAATAACCAACAGAAGTTGTGGTTGTGGACGTAGGATATTGAAGTATAGCATGAGCATAAATATTTTCGCAAAAAGCACATGGCCCTACCAATAAATAAAATATATTTTTAAGGAATGAGGCAAATAGATCATCATTGGTTATAAATAGGGACTGAAAAATTTCGCAAATTTATTTTAGGACAAGTTTGACGTCAAACATGTGTGCGTTTCTGTTATGTTTGCTGTTGGGTCACAGTTTTTATTTAGACACACCCAGGGGAACTTACAGCCAATACCAGACCTACACAGAAACAAGCAACGAATTCCATGCCGCCTGGTCTGAGGTATAATACTGGTTACGTACCGCGACAGAAGCCAATGAACAGAAAGCTGATGCTCGAAAATACATACGGTCGTGGAGTCTAGCCTACGTGTCATTTAGAACGGGATGCAAATGCTTGTTACTAGAGAGCTGCAAATCCGCGTTATTCTGTGGGTACATACTTATACAAGATAATTTATGCTCGTGTTACGAGCGCCATTTGCAGACACCGTTTGTATCACGTCCCGAAGATACTTTCCAACCAATAATAAAGACTCAACGGTTGAGCAATCAATCTCAAATAACGCGATCACACAGGTAAATGATGACGTACAGTATAGTTGCCAGTAGCCAACGAATACGTGAACTATTTTCAAGTGAGTGAAGTATTGCATGTTACCAAAAAAATAACGCGAAATTTGTACGTCTCTACTTATTACTAGGACCAGCTGTTTTTCGCGAAAAGATTCCACTATTAGTAGAGCCACTGACTTTTCGCGTAAAAATCGGAGCACACAGCAGACTTCAATACTATATACACACCTCAGCTGTTGTTATACCTCCATTGGCTGCTGGTGCCGTGTCCGTCTTTGACCAAGCCACTCAGGACCAAGTAACTCCGACACTGAACCTTCGTGATTCGTGCGCAAACGGTTAACACGGGCCAGAACATTTTTTTAGCCAAGCAAAGAAGCTGGACGACCCTGCAGTGCTTTGGGCTGTATCTTGTCTCGAAATCTTTGCGCGAAATGTCACTGCCCCCTAACTATTAGTTGTACTCCAAAACACGTTAGGCAAGAACCAATACCGTGGTTAGACGAATTTAACACGCACACGTCTTAGGCGTCTCCCAGCCAATGACTGGCGTCAAATTGCGGAGTAACTTTGTTCTGATTGTCCCAGTAGAGCAGAAAATGTCTTCAAACACAGCCCATAACCGAAGGAAATTTGCGAGCTTGCACGTAAGAAGTTGAAGTATAACCTGAGCAGTGGACATTTTAGAGAAATCAGGTGGCCCTAGACACAGAGTAGATAAGTACAAATAGGCTATATGTAGGGGCAGTGATATTTCGCGAAAAGATTTCGAGACAAGATACAGTCCAAAACACTGTAGGGTCGTCCAGCTTCTTTCATTGGCTAAAAAATGTTCTGGCTCGTGTTAACCGTTTGCGCACGAATCACGAAGGTTCAGTGTCGGAGTTACTTAGTCCTGAGTGGCTTGGTCAAAGACGGACACGGCACCAGCAGCCAATGGAGGTATAACAACAGCTGAGGTGTGTGTATATTATTGAAGTCTACTGTGTGCTCAGATTTGCACGCGAAAAGTCACTGGTCCTAACTATATGTAGGGACACCTGCTTATCGCGGAAAAAGGTTTCCGCGCACTTTAGATTTATATTACCCTACGGGCGTACCAGCAGTTTTCTATTGCTTATTGGTGGCGTGTCTCTGCGAGAAGATTTTTTTTTTACTTGACTGGGCAAATTAGAATATTAGGTTACTCCGATATTGTACGTCTGTGATACGCGTGCTAGTTAAAGTCACCCAACCATGATATTGGTTCTGGACTAACATATTTCGGAGTACAACTAATCAAAGAATCGTTTCGCGGAAGAAAAACAGGCGACCCTAGCTATACGACGTGGCGGCTTCTTTGATGTGGGCGCACGCATTCTCTCAACTCAAATCAATGTAGTTATAAAACTGTGCAGAACGGAATTTCTTTCAAACTCTTACAATCCATAATTCGGCATTTTAATTAACTGCCCGAATAACCATAATAACATACCTAACTCTTAAACTGCTAACACAACACTTACCAGACTCATTTCAATCGAAAGAGCACCCCGAAAACTATAGGAATATTGTAACTTTATTGGTCAGTCTGGCCAAATCAAGACGCGAGAAAAGGAAAACTAAATAATGAGTTCATGGAGGTTATTTTCAGTTAAATTTAAACCCCCATTACTTGCAAACTATTTATCCAATTTAAATGATCGGTATATCGTTTGATTTCCCTCAAAATTATCTATAATATGACATGTAATTGGATTGGATCAAGATAGAAATTCGTAAGAAATATCAGAAAAAGCAAACAATTAACCACAGAATTATCTCTATCTCAGAAACTGCTGACACCACACTGCGCTGAACTCTGGGAACGGGCTGCTGCATGTAATTGGTTACTGCGTTCCGCGAGTATTTTCCCCCACCGGCTGGGCTGCCGGGCGGGTGAGTAGGTTACCGCAGGCGCTGATTGGCGAAAGGCGGTCCTGACATGTTTGCTGGCCAGTCACGTATCTGTGGTGGCGAGTGCAGTTGGAGTTCACGCGATAAAAGACTGGCTCGCCTATGTCGGTCAAGGGAAAACAAAAATCTTTCGGTCGGCGCTGTTCGGGTCGCGTGCGTGCGCCGAGGTACTCATCGGGCGGCCGTCCTCTCTCAGTTAGTACGCGCCTCGTCCACCGCGCACGCTCCTTCTCGTCGCTGTATTATCTCTTCTTTGTAATTATTGTGTTGTTCTAGTTTTTTTTTTCAGTGCCTCCGTTTATTTCTGTAACTCAAACACACACAGTTACCACTTAGACGTATAAACCTGCGCAATAGTAATAAAAATAAATGGCGTGTGAGGAGTGCACCCAGGGCAAGGCAACACCCTCCGAGTGACGGTCTTTCCAGCTGGGACCCGTAGGTGACCGTCATCCCCGGGCATGAAAGAAATGAGAACCTAGAATGGAGCGGCGCTGGAATGCAAGGGCGGGGGAAACGAGAGTACCCCGAGAAAACCCGTCGGCAAGCGGCATCGTCCAGTACGATTACCACATGCGAAGATCCGGGAGCAAACCCGCCGGGGATCGAACCCGGATCGCCGTGGTGGGAGGCGAGCGCCCTGGACACTACGCCACCGCTGCCCCGCAATAGTAATAAGTAGGGGCAGTGATATTTCGCGAAAAGATTTGAAGACAAGATACAGTCCAAAGCACTGTAGGGTCGTCCAGCTTCTTTGATTGGCGAAAAAATGTTCTGGCTCATGTTAACCGTTTGCGCACGAATCACGAAGGTTCAGTGTCGGAGTTACTTAGTCCTGAGTGGCTTGGTCAAAGACGGACACGGCACCAGCAGCCAATGGAGGTATAACAACAGCTGAGGTGTGTATATAGTATTGNGGCTTGGTCAAAGACGGACACGGCACCAGCAGCCAATGGAGGTATAACAACAGCTGAGGTGTGTGTATATAGTATTGAAGTCTACTGTGTGCTCCGATTTTTACGCGAAAAGTCACTGGCACTAGTAATAAGTAGCGCCCACCTGGTTTTCGCGGAAACGTTTCACGACTACTTGTACTGCTCGTTACGCTTTCCGGTGCAAATAGGGATTTTCTCCTACTTTTCTCTGTCTACCGCATGATAGTACGATAAATTTTAATACTCACGCTGTAGAGACCTGAAAAATTTACGAGTTCAATGACCTGCAGACTAGACTCTACAGTCTTATGTACTAATATGCCGATATCAACTGCACATAGGTTGTCTGCTGTCACAGTGGAAGGCAACGATTGGGCCACCGTTCCCCAGGAGGTGTCAAACACCGTGTGGACCAATGGCTAAGGTTATATAAACACACGTGTTTTGAATTCTAGCTTGTCCCGAAATGAACCCCCGAATTCTCCCGGTCTCTATCACGCAGTGGTCCTTTTTTTATTTATGTGTGTATAACTCAGGAATAACGCATTTTAAAATATACTGCGATGTTGCGCGGGGAAAACGGATTCCGCTATGTTCAAATACCTGTGACGACACTATAGGTACATGTTGGGCTTTGTTGTTTACATGCAAATACCTTAGCGGGCAACGTACGCATTTGGCGTTTTTATTGTATTTTGTTGCTTCGGAGGATTTTGATGTTATTGCTGTGTCATCTAACACCAGCAAGTGTTGCATAGTTCCATTAAGCAAAAAAGACAACAAAATGTACTCCTGATAAGTGGGGACACCCGAATGTCGCGAAAATATTTCACGACCAGTTGTATTTCATACAGATTAGCTCGGATCACCTTTCTTGATTGGCGGGGGAAACGGGAGATCCACGAGAAAACCCGCCGACCAGCGGCATCGTCCGGCACATTCCCACATGCGAAAATCCGAGAGCGACCCCTCCGGGAATGGAACCCGGTTCGCCTAGGTGGGAGGCTAGTAATCTAACCACCACACCACCGCAGCCCCATGTGGCGGCAAGAAACTTTTCCACAAAATATATTCTGTCGTTCTGTGCCATACTGAGGACGCGGGTAAAACCCGACGTTATTTTGTGGTCGCCACTTTGGCAGATGAAGTGGGAAGTCATTGGCCTTGAACGCCTTCACCGAGGAGGCCGAGCTTTTACGGAGAACTCTCGCTTTGAATAACTGGACGGTGAATAAAATCACGAGACACCCACGTGCGTCAGTCGTTTGTTCTTTCGTCACGTGAAAAACAGAGGTCACTTAACCAGTGTCGATAAAACAAATGAATTCACGTGTTGCAGGTTGAGGCATACCAAGGGACGCCCAGGAGTCGCGTTGGCTCATCTGTGAGATTGCTCGCCTCCCACCAAGGCGAACCGGGTTCAATCCCCGCCGGGTCACTCCCGAATTTTCGCAAGTGGGAATCGTGCCGGACTATGCCGCTGGTCAGCGGGTTTTCTCGGGGATCTCCCGTTTCCCTCATCCTTTAATTCCGGCGCTGCTCCATACTCAAATCGCTTCACCCTCACAGGCTTTCAAGGACTCGATGTTAAGAACCACCCAAATCTCTTCACTCTCAGGTGTCCGACAGTTTTCCTTGATTGCCATTAATACATATAACGCTAATATCCTATTTTATTGAGAAAAAATGAGGGTCCTCATAATCTTAAGAATGACGTTTTTCATTGATCTGCAATGTGTATAAGTCATAAACTTGATTATCTAATAATAAAATGATGAAGTAGCTCTGGAGATTTATTGAAGTTACATCTGCTAAACATTTATTTTGTGATTCCCCAGTATCTGTAGGGATTGTGTAAACTGTTTTATAACTTTTAATTTTGTGTATACAGGAGACTCGTGTGTCTAACTTGCCTTGCAACACAGTAATGTGCATAGGCTCCGAGTCTATTCGTGGTTTCTTCGCACTTTTCGAATCAAACGTTTGAAAAAAAAAACGTGTATGATGTGCTTGGTTTTTCCTAAACATGACATGCATTACAGGAATCTTATACTTGTGTTAACATTTTAATATCTTATTTTTGGTTAAATTTAACATTTGCTTTATATGTTACTGATAAATTATAATTTTTTATTTATAATATAATTTAATTAAAGCAAGGGAAGATTTGGTGTGTTGGTAATTCCCAATAAGAAATAGTTCTTGCTCAAAATTGTATTATAATGTGTTGACCATTAATGCGGTCCACTACCCCTGTGGTTTAATTTTCTAGACTCGGTTAAGCTTTCTTTGCATGAGGCGGAGGAATATCCTGGAAGAAGAACTTTTGCAGGGCTTCAGAAAAGTTGGAAGTAACTGCGAACAGACTTTACACACCTCGAAGGTACAGAGTACTTGAGAATACAGATGTGAAACAGCCCAATATAGGGGAGGAATACACCCGCACACGCCACCAAAATGATGTGTCACTAGCCAGCAACATGTCGGTACGCCGTTCACCAATCAGCTACTGGTAACCTACTCGCCAGCCGGCAGCCCAGCCAATAGGGGGACCTTTTGCAGTACGCGGTAACCAATCAGACACAAGAGACCCGTTACCAGAGCATCGCACAGCCAAGCAGAGAATGGGTGCACACACATCAAAGAAACCGTCGCTCCATTTCGTCTCTGTCTACTTATCTACTCTGTGTCGAAGAGTTGAGGTTGAGATGCGTGTAGGCTGTTCACAGTAATTGAACACTTTTGAAAGCCCCGCTAAGTACATACTTTTTTTCTTTTTTTAAATCCTTCCGCAATATGCAAGATTAACATTTCCATGGACCGTCTCATTTTATTGATACGCAGGATCACCTGGTTTTTGTGAAAGATATTTATGCTCAAGCTAGACTTCAATTTTTTACCTGCAAGCTTGAAATTTTTTTTTTTTTGTTATTGACTGCTTGTCTCTATCCAAAGACATTTTCTAATCGACTGGGCCAATCAGAACGTAGGTACCAAGACACTGAACGCCCGTGTTTGGTTGGCAGACATTTAAGACGCGTGCGGGATAAAACCATCCGACCTCGATATTGGTTCGGAACTAACGCGTTTTGCAATACAACCAGTAGTGGAATTTTTCCGCGAAAAAACAGGCGGGCCTATTGATACGTCATTCAAGGGAAGTCTTCGAATTTTTTAAATACGTAAATGTGAACATAGTTTTGAAACCTTGTACTCTTGTGAGCATGAAAAAACAGAAGCACGGACTTGAGTAGCCATAAATTAAAACGTAACACTCCCACAACATAACCTCAAAACAATTGAACTCGTTTTTTTTTTTTTTTTCGTAATTCGCTTCTAACCTAACTGGGAGTCCGCTTTCCAGTGCGCACCCTGGCACGTAATTTTTTCAAACCATTTCAGACCCACTTTAACCCGTCCAGTCGCCGTGTTCACGGTCGCGGGCATGTTGCACGTGAACGGTATTTATGGCCAGTGCTGTACACAGCGAGAAATCTGTACCCAATGCCTTGATAGTCTTGCCGACGCGACGGGTAGTCTGATTTGTTAAAGTTGCCACACCTCTCATTTACGAATGGCTGACGGTAACGTCTTCAACCACGCAGCACGTTGTTTTAACTGTTTGCAAAAAATTGCGCTAGACACGAGTAGATACAGTGGACGTCAAAATTTTACACAACTGCAACACTTCAGCCCACAAATTAATGCGTGACTGAATGGGTTAATTTACGGTTCCAGGTGTTATGAAGCGTGCAGTACTTAAGTAGATAAAACACTTGAATGTTGTCATAGCCAATGAGCTGTAAGCTATATGTTAAGCTACAGTTATATGAACCAAATATGAGTTAGACACCTAAGATGGTTTGCGAATAATTAACCCACAGGTAAGGCAATGGGTCATTGAGCTTCGCAGTGAGCAGTAGAGATAAAAATTACCTACACGTGCGTAATGTACACAATTGTATACACTGAGTCGAATGGGTTAAAAAGATTATTTCAAAAGTGTTCGCTTTCCTGTGAACAGCATTTATCAGTAGGGCCAGTGACTTTTCGCGTAAAAATCGGAGCACACAATAGACTTCAATACTATATACACACCTCAGCTGTTGTTATACCTCCATTGGCTGCCGGTGCCGTGTCCGTCTTTGACCAAGCCACTCAGGACTATGTAACTCCGACACTGAACCCTCGTGATTCGTGTGCAAACGGTTAACACGGACATGAACATTTTTTTAGCCAATCAAAGTAGCTGGACGACCCTACAGTGCTTTGGACTGTGTCTTGTCTCGAAATATTTTCGCGAAATATGACTGCCCCTACTTATCAGGATTCGGGGATGCAGTCGAGTGGTTACACCCTTTTGAAAGATTTGGGCGGCCTTGAGAGCCGATGAGGGTGAAATGAGGTGAGAGTGGAGCAGCGCCGGAATGCAAGGGCGGCGGAAATGGGAGATCCCTCGAGAAAAACCGCCGACCGGCGGCATCGTCCGGCACGATCCCCACTTGCGAAAATCCGGGAGCGACCCGGCCGGGGATTGAACCCGGTTTTTGACCTTGGTGGGAGGTGGGCACTCTAACCGCTCACACACCGCGGCCCCAACCGACTCCGTACAGCGGTGTGAAGGTCGCCCGGTCGTTCTCCTGCACACGTCAACTCATGTGTGGGTTGTTCTGATCGTAGACAGGTGAACCTTCTTTCACTCCTCCCTCCCTTATCCACGCCCCCCCTCCCGGACGCCATCGTTGACCAGGTGAATGTGTTGTGGCCTGGCGGCGCCGACCTCTAAACATTCCATGACGTAGTGCGTGACCGACGCTGCAGCGGCTGGTGTCGAGATGAGGTCCACGTGAGCCTTGCGCGTAAGCTGCCTGTTTCTTGCAGCACGAGAGCTGTTAACACACCGAGGTCTCTACTGGTTCACAGGCAACCCTGTACTGGCCCTTGTTGTTCTCTCTTGTCCTTCTTAAGAACTTCTTGACCTGTGTAAAAAAAAAAGGTTGTTTTTTTTAAGAGTTTAATTTGAGAATATCGTTAATAGTAATTTTTACTTCAGTGTAATGGAGTATGCTGATTGCATTAATCAGTTAAAATGAAAGGACGAATCTAAAACCAACAGGTGCCGTAATATGNTAAGAGTTCAATTTGAGAATATCGTTAATAGTAATTTTTACTTCGGTGTAATGGAGTATGCTGATTGCATTAATCAGTTAAAATGAAAGGACGAATCTAAAACCAACAGGTGCCGTAATATGGCAGGAGAATATAGCTTGGGACGAAATGATGGAGATGTTTCGTTCCGAAAGCGTGTAAATTGCTATTGTTTGTATCTGAAAAAATATAATATGTAATGTAAAATAAAATAGCTGTGCTAACACAATATCAAAAAATTTAATCTCAAATAACCGACATCAATCACGTGTAAATAAATAAACTGAAAACACAGAAAATTAATATTTATTATTCAGATCAAATATTTGAAAACTAGGACTCTCAGGTCGTAGAAAACACAGATTACAGTCCATTCGCTGTTCTTTACCACTTTCTCAACCCTTGATAAAGTTCTACTTCCAGGATATTCCTCCGTCTCAAACATACAAAGCTTAACCAAGTCTAGAGAATTACACCGTAGGGATAAAGCAACGCATTCGAGCGCACTATGCTTAATAATATTTTGCGTAAGAACTATTTTTACTAGGTATCACAAACACGTGTTTTCTCACTGTTTTTATTCATGTAAATTATAAATGAAATGGGATCTTTGAATGAATAGTGCAATGAAGGTGAATGACTAGATGGTGATTTTTGTACCTTCGCCATTGCGATGCAAATGTCTGTCATGGAAAACAAGACTTAAAACGAAAAAAATACTTAATTAGACGAATAACCTATGGGCGAGGAAATAAATATAGGTATACAACACGGGTTGCAGTGCTGTTTACATTTTTTTCTCGTCCATAAGTTACTTGTCTTGGTTAAGTATTTTTTCGTGTTCAGTCTTGTTTTCCGAGACAGACATCTGCATCGCAATGGCGAATGTCCAAAAATCTCCATATAGTTATAAATGAAATATTATAATAGGTAAACAATTAGCGAATCCCATACTGCCAGGTTCGAGGTAACACTGGCTACTCTCTGGAGCAGCAGCCAATGAACAAACATGTGAGGCTCGAGTATACACAGGACTGTGGAGTTTAGCCTGTAAATTTTCAACACAATATCAGAATCTGTTACGAAAATCCATTATTTGTCAACACCGCCAACTGAAGTCAGACTTGTGGGAAAAAATTTTCATTGGCCGAACATAATACATAAGTTAAGTATTCAATTGTGAATCAATGTCGCACAAAAATTCTGGTCGCTAGAATGTTCTACTGTTAATGTCATATTCCCTGTGCTTATGTATTTTGGTTCTGAGCTCACCACATGATGGTGGGACGTGAGAAAGCAAAAACCAACAGTGGCACAATTCTAGTTTATCTTGAATGCCAGTAAATGTATACATAGTGCGCGGTGTTAATTTTTGTGTGCGTGGCTGAGCCGTAAGGGGTAAATGGTGCAAAGTGCGGGTACGCATGCGTAGTAGACACTCCGTATCCCAGCATCGGACTGCTTTTCTGCCAACACGACTGTCATAAACGACGTGGGTAGGATTTGAGGTTAGGACGCTGTTTGTGTAAACAAGTGCTTTGAGATGTTTATACACTTCTTCTAGCCAATTTTAATTCCAATTATTAGAGACGTGAAAAATTCCTATTTTAAGAAATGTCTTAAATTTTTGACAGGTACTGTATACAAAATACCTTGTTTTTTGAAAATTTAAGATATAAATACACGTGCTCATTACAGTTGACCATGTGACTCTGTCAGTTGTATTGGTGTGGGGTAGGTCACACACGTGCAGAAGACAAAAATCGATCTGCCTCACGTCTAGCATACGGCGCCGCCTTGTTGCAGGAGGAGGGGGGAGATCGCAGCCAGCATGAGGGACGTACAGGAGTTTCTGATCGACGGACGGCCGCCCGGCTTCATGATGGGCGATGAGCGGCTCGCCCTCGAACTGGGCCCGGTGGGGGAAGTCTTCGAGCGCCAGGCCGCCCGGGAGCTGAGGGAGACGCCAGACGTAGTCGACGACGCCTTGCGACAGTTCAAGAAACTCATCAGGGGTAAGCACCTCCTCTCTCCGCCCACACCCAGCCCTGGCCGTGGTTACTGCGCATGCGTTCGTGGTCGACTTTCATTACTGCCTCCTCGTAAGTGGTCGACCATAATTACTGCACTTGCGATTTTTTTTTACACATTGCATATAGTTAAAAAAAAAAAAAAACAATCCTATCGTAATATATTTATGTGTTAAAATTCAGTTCTCAATTTCATGTTTTTTTGGAAATTCACACAGCGAAATATTTCCATAACAGTTAACAAGACCTGCAAGGAAGTAAGGACGTAATGTCGTACTTACTAGTCTGGAGTAAAACTAGCTCTTCACACACGGCAGTAAATAATGGACAAGTAGCTAATGCTCAAATTCACAGAAGACTGTAGAGTCTAGCCTACAGGTCACTGAACTGCGGAGCTTATATATCCCTAAGTGTAAGGACTTCACTATCAAATATTTCTGCTCGAAAGATGGGCTGTTGTTGGGTCTGTGCAAGTGTGCAGATGTGTTTATCCTTCGACAGCTGGTCCCATGATAACTTCACCAACGAAGTCTGTTTGACGTGTGTTGTTGGCAGACGAGAATGACCTCTATGCTCCCGTGGACGACGAGAGTTTCCTGCTGATGTTCCTGAGGCCGTGCAAGTTCTACCCACAGAGCGCCTTCGAACGTGTAAGTAACCTACGACCTCTTCTGCACTCATTAAGGGCGGGATTGCGATGACTTCACGTTAAACGTTACACGCGTCACGCGGCAATTTCACGTGTACGCGAAAGTGCTCTATTTGGGTGGTATCTTATGAATAGGGGCAATGAAATTACGCGAAAAGGTTTCGAGACAAGTTATACTTCAAAACACTGTGTAGTTGTTTACCTTTCTCGATTGAATACATCGAAACGTTTATCTAAGTACGCGAATCACTTTGGTTCACTGCCATATTTGTTGAATTCTAATTGGCCCGGTAAAAAAACGGAAACAGCCCATGCAGAGGGCGACCAATGACAAAATAAAATTTTCTGCTTGTGTTTATAGCATTGAAGTCAACTATGTGATCAAATGTTTTCGTGAAAAAATCACTGGCTGTAATTTTGATGCTTCTCGTAGATAAACACGTAACCTTTGTGTACTGTATAAAAATGTTGCGGATAAGTTTTGTTGCTTTTAAAATTGTATACTCTCGAAATTAAAATTATACAGGCATATTTGTGTTTTAATATTGACGTGGCTAGAACAAGCTGCAAAATTATGTCATTCGTGATCTATACAAACTTCGAAAACAACTACGACACCGCCATTACCTCAATAACAAAATTTATCTTGGAGATTTAGACATGTTTTTCGTGTAAGCTACATGGAATAAATCGTACGTAATAAACTTCGATCTTCTAAGAAAATTAAATTGTGTATAACGAAATAGCTCTACCAAAAATTGCAAACGTAATGGTAATAATTTTTGCATTTCATACAAACTTTTTTACACCTTTAAGAAAAGTAACTAATAAACTGTGGCAATGTAAATCTTCCTAAATATTTATGAATTAAATAATATAAAAAACAATCCCAGCCCAACATCTATTACTCTTTCTTCCTAATTTCGGGGGGAAAGTTATGTATGCGGTACATTTATTAAAAACGTGAGCAGACGAAATCACGTCAGTAAAAACAAACCCACGAGAAGCTAAGATAACACGACAATGTCCTATAGAGATTAGCCAACGATATCACGTGGTGCAGAGTCACATATCGTGGACTTCTTGAACTCCAAAACACTTAGAGCTGAGATCGACTTTCGTGATTGTATAATTCCAACTGTTTACGCATTGCAGGTGTCTGCTCGTGAATCAAGGATGCTCAGTGTCGAAGTTGCCTAATTCTGATTGGTCCAGTGTTGTAAGGAACTGTCTCTCGATGGACACTTGGAAAATAACCAAAGAAAAATTGCACGTATGCCATAGGACGTTGAAGTCCAGCCTTCGCGTAAATATTTTAGCGAAAAACCATGCAAAAACTAGACATTAAAAAGATTCTCCATCACGTGAACGTTACGTGAAATTATCGTAATAGGCCTTCGTTGAATCACATTAGTCGAGGTGTAGCCGGCTTACGCGAATGTATTTCTCGTAACGTGTTACGTGAAACTCGAAGTCCTCATAATTCCGGCCGAAATGCAAACAAACTGATATTAGAAATAACTGGGATCTGGTGACAGTAAATTACAGGAAAGCATTCGTAAAATTACGAACACATTCTCTTTCTCACTGTTCTGTGAATTTTACAGAATTTTTTTGTGTTATAGTAGAAGTGTAAGTTAATTTACTGTTGTTTATGGTTTTTGTGGTTACTGATACAGATAATGAAACTGACTTCTATTATATCTTAGTGCGTGCTATTTTAGGGTATTATAAAAATGGAACAAATCACTTGATTTTTTTCTGGAGAAGGATTTGAATGGTGAAGAGATTTCGGCGACTCCTAACATCGAAGTCTTGAGAACCGATGAGTGTAAAGCGAGGTGAGTATGAAACAGCGTTGCAATGAAGGGGCGGGGAAGGCGAGAGATCCCCGAGAAAACCCGCTGACCAGCGGCATCATCCAGCACGATCTCCATTATTGAAAATCCGGGAACGGCCACGCCGGGAATTGAACCCGGTTCGCGGTAGGCAAGTAAACTTAACCGCTACACCCCCGCGGTCCTTTTGAATAGTGTTTGTGAATTCGTCGAGTGCTATATCAATCGACATATGGAAGTGGCGTATCATATAAGATTGAAATCAAATATTAATTAAGAGTTTGAAGTGTTGCCATCAGTAAAAGTTAACGGAGATAATATTTTAGTGCGGGAAAAATTGACTGTTTCCTATCTCTCAACATGCCATTAATTTTTCTTTCATTATCGATTTTCTTGTGTGTATGAAGTTACTTTCCCGTTTACTCTGGTTAAATAAAAATCCTGACATTCCGAGACAGAACAGTTATGATTGGCCTGCAACGTCTCAAAAAATTCACCATCATATATCCATGGAAAGATCATGACGTAACAGAATTTTGGAAAATATGTTGGCTGAAAAAATGTTTACAATTTTCAGTGCGTCTAGTTACTAGCATTCTGTGTATGAAGATATTTCTCCACTTGAATTTGCCAATCAAAATTGTACTACCCCAATAGTTAAGGCGTGTCCTTTGTGAGAAAGTACATAAGCGTTGTCTGGTCTATATGAGAAAATCATCAGAGAAGCAAAGAATGAAAAAGTGTTTTGATAAATAACTTGGCAGAAAATACTTTTGCCGTTTTACATTATCGCTAGGGCCATCTGTTTTGCGCGGAAAGATTTACGCGAAGGCTAGACCCCAATGTCCTGTGGCATACCTGCACTTTCCTTTTGGTTATTGGCCACGTGTCTCTGTCGGGAGGCAGTTACTTACCTGACTGGGGCAATCAGAATTAAGTCGCTCCGACATTGAGTGTTCGTGATTCGCGGNAAAAGTGTTTTGATAAATAACTTGGCAGAAAATACTTTTGCCGTTTTACATTATCGCTAGGGCCATCTGTTTTGCGCGGAAAGATTTACGCGAAGGCTAGACCCCAATGTCCTGTGGCATACCTGCACTTTCCTTTTGGTTATTGGCCACGTGTCTTTGTCGGGAGGCAGTTACTTACCTGACTGGGGCAATCAGAATTAAGTCGCTCCGACATTGAGTGTTCGTGATTCGCGGGCAAAACACCTGCAATGCGCGATAGTTAAAATCATCCAATCACGGAGGTGGATCTGAAGTGTGGTGTTTTGGAGTACAAGTAGCCCAGAAACCTTTTCACATAAAGCACGTGGTCATAATTATCACTATTAGTAACGAGTGTTTATTAGGGTGGCCGCCTGGGTAGACCGCCGAACGGTGTGCAGAGCGCCAGCAAAAAACGTTTTGTTAAAAAAAAACCGTCCAACGTGTCTGAGTGATTTTTTGCTTACGAATAGCATTTAAGAATCATTACGCGTCTGTATACGTTTTTCAGTTCCTCCATTTCTCTCTAAAGCATGTTTTTGTGATAGTGAAAATGGCTCAAACAGTTGTTTTTACGGTCATTTCGAGGTACGAATATTCCGGTACAAAACATTAAAAAAAGGAGTAGGAATGGGCATCAAAACCTATATATGTTTATTGCCAAGTCAAAAAATTTTACGGTCTCCGCTGAAAGTCTCAGAGGCGCGTTATCGACGGCAAGACTGCACGCAGAGGCGACGAGAGAGTTGATGCGCATGTCTCGGTCGCCCCTAGCGCTCCCACGCTTCCAGGCCTCAGATGTGCAAAATTCCTTTGACCAGGCGGCCACCTTAAGTGCAGGGCCTTGCAAAATTTGCTTTGATGAGGGAGCTTCCCACAGGCTGGCGAGTGGATTACCAGGCGCCGATTGGCGAACGGCGTTCCGACATGTTGCTGACCAGTGGCGCAATTTTGGTGGCGTGTGCGGCCAGAGTTGGCAATATACGGCGCTGTTTCACCTCTGTTTTCTTAAGGCGCCCGTCTACCTGGCGCTTGAACTGCGTTGCAGAGTGTTCGAAATACACGTTTTTCAACGAAACTATTAAGCGTGCGTCCAACGTGCTGATCTACGAAAAGAACACACACTTCAGACGAGAGCTGTTAAGTACTTTCAAAATATCACGTACGTTAGAAACATCAATTCAGAGTACTCCAAAACCGCTAAAAACGGCCTTTCCAAGGCGCTGTAGCTCAAAATGCACGCATCAGATACATACAAAACTACTATAGGCGCCTGCACTGAACCTTCCTAAAGACTTCCCACTAATAAAATAATATGGTCACCGCTGAAAGTCCCATAGGTACACGCAGCACGACGAGAACACTGCACGCCAGTTCAGAGCCTTGCGCTTAGCGGCGATGGCGTACTTGATGCGCGTGGCAGTGTCGCCCTTATCGCTCCCGCGCTTCTCGGCCTAAACGTGGGAAAAAGTTCCAAGTAGACGGCGGCCTAAACTACTCGGTAGTCGGGCTTAACCCGCTCAGTTACTGTGTCCATGGTCGAGGATATGTTGCACATGAAGGATAATTCATGGTCGGCACTGTACACAGCAAGGAATCAATGGCCTGCATTTTCAGCGCCTTCCTTGTGAGAGATCTGATTTCTCGAAGTTTCTGCATCTCTCATTTGTGAATGGTTAATGCTGACACCATCTGACACGCAGCACGTTGTTAACTGATTGCGAGAAGCGCGTTCGAGACTAGTACAGAGCAATTCACAAACTTAAACGAATTAACTTTTAAGCCATTCATACGTGAAAGGTGCTACGGGCGAAGCTCAAATAATGTCATGATTAGGTAGAGCACAGCATTATAAAATGGAGTTGATTACACATAAGGATTATACAATAACTATTTACGTGACTATTGATCCGGGGGGGGGGAGCTTTAAATTGAATACCAAGATGCTTATTAATTATGTTTAGATTTATTACCTGACGCCATTACTGTTACAATCTTATTGGAAAGCCCCCACCTTGTTCGTGTTGCCGGAGGCTAATTCTAGGAGGCGGTTAACGACGTCCGGACACACCCATCTTCAGTGGTCTTCTCTCTTGTCGGGTCGACGACAAAAGACGCCGCTCCCAGTGTTACGCTGGCCTATATCGGGGGCATTGTTTAATATATCTCGGCCTCGTTTACTGGCCGGTGGGATGGGAGTTCTGCAACTGTCTTTCACAAGGTGGTGTTGCAATCACGCTCGTGTCCTGGTTGTTTAATGTTTGAAGGTGTGATCAGGCAGGCCGTTCAGCTAAGGCCTGATCACATCATAACATGTTGAGATCGGGAATTAAATCGGGACTGAAAGGATTGGCATCTCGTCGACAGCGAGGTCATACGAGACAGAGCAAGTTGCTAAGACTAGGATGGAGTGGGGAAGGACTCAGCCATATCCTACAGCATTCGCCTACAGTGATTTCGGGAAACCGTAATCAGGATGCCCGGGCCGGGACTCGAACCCTTTGCCCTCCCGAATGTGAGCCCAGTGGTTTACCGCTTTGCCGCCTCGCTCGGTTTGATACAGCGAATACGACAGTCTGGTCTCTTTCTGCTGCTCTGTTGTCGGTCGGGGAAATTAGAGGTTGAGCTTAACTGAGAAGTGTCGGAGCTTTGCTTTAGCGACGGAGAGCAAGCGATGCGTTAAACCGGAAAGGGTTAGCGAAGCGTCTCGTACGGCCTCTCCTAGCTCAAGAGAACACACCACATCCTTGTGGGCCCGTTGGGTGACCTCGAAGCACCGAGGTTAGCAAAAGTGGGAAACTCCCGGGCGTTCCCCATGCCTCGTTTACTAAAATGGGTATCTACCTCCCTTGGCAAAACGTAGTTTGTGGGCAATCACAAACGGTGGCGCCAGATAGCGGGTTGGTCGACTCCTTTACGGTCAGAAGTCCCAAAAGCTGAATTTCAAAGTGAAGAGATTCATGTTAATGGAAAAGGACCATTTTCGGGGTTGGGGTATTGGTANACAGTAGACTTCAATACTATATACACACCTCAGCTGTTGTTATACCTCCATTGGCTGCTGGTGCCGTGTCCGTCTTTGACCAAGCCACTCAGGACTAAGTAACTCCGACACTGAACCTTCGTGATTCGTGCGCAAACGGTTAACACGGGCCAGAACATTTTTTAGCCAATCGAAGAATCTGGACGACCCTACAGTGCTTTGGACTGTATCTTGTCTCGAAATCTTTTCGCGAAATATCACTGCCCCTACCCTACGGGCATACCAGCTGATTTATTTTCCTTCTTGAAGGCGTAACTTCATGAGACGACATTTTCTTACTTGACTGGCCAATCGGAATCATGTTACTCCGATACTGCACGTCTGTGCTTCGCGGGTAGACACCTAGGACCTTCCAATCACGAACGTCGATCTGAGCCTAAGTGTTATGAAATAAAACTGGTCGGGAAATCGTTCTGCGAAATGCGTGTGTCCCTACTTATCTGCGCATGGGTAGCCTACATAACGCGCACACGGAATGTCGAGGCGAGGGTAGCCGTAGCGTAACGTTACGTAACGTAACGTGAAACACCGGGTAGCTGCCGGCCTCACGTGCCGTTATGGCGTCAGGAATACCAAGTTACAAACGCACGATGGACGCANAGGAATACCAAGTTACAAACGCACGATGGACGCAGGTGAGCAGCCAGCTCATAAAGGCGACCTTGATGCTCGTCACGTCACAGCCAGGATATCGTAAGGTTTTTTTTTGCCACCGGGTGTTTATGATTATATTAGTCTACATGAGACTATAAGTACAGATCCTAGTATTTCACAAACTCGTTCGCAGAGCCTGTGCAGTGCAGTATTATAAAACATAATAAAAAACAGCCGAAACAAACCTTTTTTGTTACTTAAAATAAAACCAAGCGCAATATAAATTGTTCATTTTGTAGCATGTATTTGAGAGAAGATTTTTAAATGATTGGACTATTAAAGTTAAGTTACTCCAATACTTAACATCCGTGATTCGCGGCCTGACACCTGAGACGAGATACATGAAAAATAATCAAATTACGAAAGGGGATTTGAAATAAACCTTTTGAATTTCAGCAGTAATTATGGAATCTTTTTGCACAAAATAGCTGTCATTGCGCGTAATAGGCAATCAATTACGCACATACAAAAANCAGTAATTATGGAATCTTTTTGCACAAAATAGCTGTCATTGCGCGTAATAGGCAATCAATTACGCACATACAAAAATTGGTTTCAATAAATACTAAATTGAACTCGAGGTATTGTAGTATCCAGTGTTACTCCACACCTGGCATTACGGGACTCGCTTCTCGTTTCTGTTCAAATCTGCTATTGGCTTAAATTCGTCCAGGGTGAGTTTAATAAAATGCGATCCAATTGAAAAGCTGTCTTCAATGTATACGTGTGTGACGTCTTTCTTGTCCCGAAGTCAATTTGCGAAATTTAGCTGTCTCCAGTTATAGCCATACAAACGCGAACGTAAAACGGATGTAAATGGGTCTTGAATTCAAACTTGACAGGACCTCTGCAGGAAAACTGCATGTACGCATGAAGCGGTATAAGGGGCTGTTTCACCTTTGTATTCTTAAGGCGCCCGTCTACCTGGAACTTTTTCCCACGTTTAGGCCGAGAAGCGCGGGAGCGATAAGGGCGACACTGCCACGCGCATCAAGTACGCCATCGCCGCTAAGCGCAAGGCTCTGAACTGGCGTGCAGTGTTCTCGTCGTGCTGCGTGTACCTATGGGACTTTCAGCGGTGACCATATTATTTTATTAGTGGGAAGTCTTTAGGAAGGTTCAGTGCAGGCCCCTATAGTAGTTTTGTATGTATCTGATGCGTGCATTTTGAGCTACAGCGCCTTGGAAAGGCCGTTTTTAGCGGTTTTGGAGTACTCTGAATTGATGTTTCTAACGTACGTGATATTTTGAAAGTACTTAACAGCTCTCGTCTGAAGTGTGTGTTCTTTTCGTAGATCAGCACGTTGGACGCACGCTTAATAGTTTCGTTGAAAAAACGTGTATTTCGAACACTCTGCAACGCAGTTCAAGCGCCAGGTAGACGGGCGCCTTAAGTAATCTGTGGTTGGCGCGAGGCTGCTTTGTAAACTCGGATGTTCGCTTGTGTGTGCAGGTGAAAAGCTACTACCACTTCACGCAGAATCATCCGAAGTTCTCGGCGGAGTTGACGCCGAAGCACGACCCCGTGGTCTTCCAGCAGGACATGTTGAGCATCCTCCCCAGGATGGACCAGCACGGCAGGAGAATACTCCTGCTCGAGGTCGGAAGTGAGTGTCCCCCACGACTGGTTTACACTCGTAGTTTAACTCGTTCATTCTCAAGTTTAACTGTTCCTGGTGTTGCAAATAAGGAATTCTTTGAATAATAAGGATACGCGTTTATTGCATTAAAATTACGTTTGCGATTTCTATGATTCCATAGTCCTATACTCGTATACATTTCCATACTGAATTAGTAGTGTTAGTTTTTCTAAGAAATATCTGTCAAATCCCTAACTCCCTAGCAGATGGCCAGGAATAGAAAGAGACGAGGGGCGAAGCCACCTTAACTGTCTCCACCACGTGTGCTGGAAGTAGATGGCCGCTACCCCCATTGTACTGACTCCTCGATGTCTGCCAAGAAATTTATAATTAAAACTTTGATACATTGCTGAAAAGAACTCAATATTTCCGTGCTGTGTTTAATCCATTCAGACCCAGTGTACACAACTGTGTACATTACGCACGTGTAGGAGGGGCCGCGGTGTACGAGCGGCTAGACTTCTCGCCTCCCACCAAGGGGTACCAGGTTCGACTACCGGCGCGGTCGCTCCCGGATTTTCGCATGTGGGTAATCGTGCCGGACGATGACGTTGGTCGGCGAGTTTTCTCTGGCATCTCCAGTTTCCCCCGCCCTTTTATTCCGGTACCGCTCCATCCTTACCTCATTTCACTCTCATCGGCTCTCAAGACCTCGATGTAAAGAGCCGCCCAAATCTATTAACTCAATTTTCTCCACCACTGCCCGTCACTTCCCACTCCAAACATCGGTTGCTGGGCCGGCCTCTTTGATCTCTTCGCATACACTGAGAAAAACATTTTGTTGGTTATCTGCGTCCAAGAAAATTTATTTTCAATGGGACAAAACTGGCGCCGGCGCCGGCCGCCATGTAGTGACGTCATCCAACTGCCATGTTTGATCCAGGTGACATTTGACCTTGACCTTTGGTCTCGATTTTGACCCCATGCCCGCGACCTTGAATGACCTTAAAACAACAACAAAAAAAATTGCAGAAAAATTATAAAATCCCAAAACATTATGGGAAAATTGAAAAAATTCNCAACAACAAAAAAAATTGCAGAAAAATTATAAAATCCCAAAACATTATGGGAAAATTGAAAAAATTCGGCAACATTTTTCCCGTATAGTTTTTATAGCTTCTGTAGACGTAATAAATAATAACTCATTGAATATGCGTTTTAAGTCTGACGTGAGAAAATACGGACTGAAATCAGTCAGAAGTTTCATTATCAGCACATTCTTCGTGACACCAGTCCAAACATCTAATGACTTACCCCATTTTTCTCCATATTTGTCATCCGGAAAACTATCACAGCGGTAGATACACACAGAAACAGTTCAATCAATTCTGCGATGTTCAACACGACGCTTTTTGTTCTTAGTCTTCTCGGGTGCTTCAGTTGTTCACTTCCTGTACTCGTAACCAGGTTATAGATAAAATCAGATAATAACATACACGATCACAGTCTCATAGTTTTAACAAATTAACTATTACTAATGGAAATTGAAGTAATGTAAAATACGGCGTGTAAAGTGGACCGGTGCCACTTTAGCCGCAATTGGCAGGGACACTTTAGCCGACCCAAGTTATTGTTTTTCGAATGGTGTTGTACACTAAAATACTTACATACTACGAATTTGAAACACCTATCGTATACAGACACCTGTATCGTTATTTAAAAATATTCTAATTCATTTTGTTATCTTTAATAATTTCAACACGTTTAACAAACATACATACCTGCAAAATATTTTAATTCCGTAATATAACTTGGAGACATCGATTCACGCGCACTCCTCCAGCCGTCCAGGGAACTAATATATTGTGACCGAGTACTTCATTTGAATATCACTAGGTTGCAGCACCTACACTAAATATAACAGCGAGGGTCCACTTTAACCGAAGGGTCCACAATACCTGAACTTCCTCTACACGTTAGACTTCACTGTCCTGCACCTACTTGAGAGCAATTCGTGATTTCATTGGCTGCTGCCAACTATAAGGTGCAATTTACCTGTGTGACCGCTTTACTGGGGACTGATTACTCAACCTTACGTCTTTACTATTGGCTGCAAGAGTCCTAGGACAGGCCAAACCATTTGTCTGGCAACAGTCAAAAGTATATGCACAGATACCCTACCATTTCGCATTATAATTCTGTACCAAGGTAGACTGCATGCAAGTTTTTTTTTTCNAGTATATGCACAGATACCCTACCATTTCGCATAATAATTCTGTACCAAGGTAGACTGCATGCAAGTTTTTTTTTTTCACGTTTGTCATTCGACCACCGCTCCTCCGACACGCCCTGCAGGACTCAGAACCAATAGTTAATATNAGTATATGCACAGATACCCTACCATTTCGCATTATAATTCTGTACCAAGGTAGACTGCATGCAAGTTTTTTTTTTCACGTTTGTCATTCGACCACCGCTCCTCCGACACGCCCTGCAGGACTCAGAACCAATAGTTAATATNTTTTTTTTTTCACGTTTGTCATTCGACCACCGCTCCTCCGACACGCCCTGCAGGACTCAGAACCAATAGTTAATATTCAACACTCTGTTAGTTTCATTCCGTGCGGGTGGGCCAAATAGCAGAATGCGTTCTGCCTTTGGCAGCAGCCAATGAACAAGCGATTTCTTCTAGAGTATTTTGATGTGTGTGGAGTTTAACTTGGTGTTGTTTCATAACCCNGCAGCCAATGAACAAGCGATTTCTTCTAGAGTATTTTGATGTGTGTGGAGTTTAACTTGGTGTTGTTTCATAACCCGAAATTGTAGGGCCTCTGTGTGCATAAAATCTTGGAGTTTAGTTGGCCGCCAAATAATAACGCTAAATTTGTAGGTCCCTAAAAATAAGTCAATCTTGTTCACAGTATTTCGCACTAACTCAGTGACCACAGAGTAAATAACAACACAAAGACGAAATGGTGTGGTGGTTCCTTTGGATCGGACCTTGTGTCTAATTGGCTACTGCATTCTTTTTAAGGTTCCTTATTGGCTGGGCCACCGACTGTCCAGTAGGTTACCGGGCGTCGATTGGCGAAGAACGTTTCGACACGTTGCTGGCTAGTGACGCCATTTTGCTGNCTGTCCAGTAGGTTACCGGGCGTCGATTGGCGAAGAACGTTTCGACACGTTGCTGGCTAGTGACGCCATTTTGCTGGCGTGTGAGGCAGGAGTTCGCGGAATAAGCGACTGATTCACCTCTGTATTATTAAGTACTCCATGCTCAATGGCTCTCCTTTTCTGGGAAATGCCAGTCACTTGCTGCCTTCCTAGGAGAAAACTTCGTTCCCGTACAATAAACCTCCTTCCGAGGGCTGTAAACGTGAGAAGTCTTCTCAAGCCCATAGCTGGGCAGCGTCTTCTGGCGAAAGTCGTCGTAGATGAAGAAAGTTACTCCCGGAGAAGAGCAAAGGCAACTGCAACGACGGTCAAGAGCTGCATGACGCGAGCCTTGTAGACAGGTGGTACGACCTTGAACACCAGGGTCGCGGTGGTGTAGTGGTCAGAATACTCGCCTTTCACCTTATTCGATTACCGACGGGGACGCTCCCGGGTTTCCCGATGCGAGAATCGTGCCGGACGATGCCGCTGGTCGGCGGGTTTTCTCGGAGATCTTCCGTTTCCCCCATCCTTGCATTCCTGCGCTGCTCCATACTCACCTCACTTCACCCTCATCGGCTCTCAAGACCTCGATCTTAAGAGCCGTCCAAATCTCTCCACCCCACACCACCCTGAACACCAGGGCATCGTTTTTGAAAAAATGCGTTTTTTGACGATACTATTAAACGTGGCCCCGATAGGTTTTCTTACGAAAAGAAAGTACATACCAGATGATGACGAAATGGTACTTTCAAGATATAGGGTTTTTAGCTGTAAGTATCCCGAAATCAATTAAAGCGTATTTATATATTTAATTTACGGTTCGATGATCGCTTTATAAACGAAACTTTGAAAACATGCTCTGCCAATAGTCGCATATCTTTTAACAGACATACCTACTGCNTGATCGCTTTATAAACGAAACTTTGAAAACATGCTCTGCCAATAGTCGCATATCTTTTAACAGACATACCTACTGCTCGGCATGTTCCCGATCAAGTTGGCAGAAATGAAGAAAAAAATCAGTGCCATACCTTAAGGGTTCCACCTGCCTGGCGCTTGAACTGCGTTGCAGAGTGTAGGAAATCCTGGTTTTTTGACGAAACTATTAAACCTGCCTCCAGTTTGTTTGCCTACAAAAAGATNTGATCGCTTTATAAACGAAACTTTGAAAACATGCTCTGCCAATAGTCGCATATCTTTTAACAGACATACCTACTGATCGGCATGTTCCCGATCAAGTTGGCAGAAATGAAGAAAAAAATCAGTGCCATACCTTAAGGGTTCCACCTGCCTGGCGCTTGAACTGCATTGCAGAGTGTAGGAAATCCTGGTTTTTTGACGAAACTATTAAACCTGCCTCCAGTTTGTTTGCCTACAAAAAGATATCATACCCCTGACAAGGAAGGAATGTTACTTTATAGTTACCTTGCATGCTGTAAATATTATTCTGGAGCTCTCCAATATAGTTCAAGATGGCTTTTTCAGACTGCCGTATCTTAAAACAAACTAGCCGGACACCAGCCAAACTACGATAGGAGCCTGTATTGCATTTTGCTACAGAATTTTCATCAATAAAATGATAAGGCCATCGCTGAAAGTCGCGTAGGTAGACGCAGCACTACGAGAACACTGCACGCCAGTTCAGAGCCCTGCGCGTAGAGGCGATGACGCTCGTGTAGCGCGTGCCAGTGTGACCCTTATAGCTCCCGCGCTTCTCGGCCGAAAAAAAGGAGAAAACGGTGCAGGTGAGCCGGCCCCTTGAACTTCGTATAATCAAAGTGGGTCCTATTAGTTTCAAGTTTGTGGTCACTGAATCATTTCGTTAAATTCCGTTTTGTTTTATTCACTTACGGGCTCTGCCTAATGTGGGCACAGCTGATTGTAAGGACACAAAGTTTTACAAGTTAAATGAATATAGGCGTGACTCACAAGTCTTTAAAACAAAAAAACACTTTATGACTTTTGAAGAGAACAACTATGCTCCAAGTATGCAGTTTAGAGTAAATTATTAACAGTTTTTTTTTTTTTTAGTTTTGTTGAGTCTACAAATATTATCTTGCCTGTAATTTTCTGGACGTTAAAAAAACTCGCAGGAACTTTTCTTTGCAGAAAAGTGGCCCGGGCAAAGATGAAAATAATTTTTTTTTGTCTGTAAACGATATAGCGATAGATGTCCGAGACACACCAAAAATCATTTTGCATGCAATAATCAACCTTTGAAAAATGTCACTGGCCCTATCTGCATATATTTTAGCGGGGACACTTAACTGACATGCGCCCAGGAAAGTTGGTAACGACAGAGGTAAAGTAGTTTCATGTGTTAACGTTGAATTAAAACTGTTAGGTAAATATTTTCGAATACTGTAATTGTTTCTTTTGATCTCGGGAGGTTTTTTTTTTAATGCACGCAAGTGTGAGAATAGCAAATTTGTATGACACTTACTTTTCTAATAATTTCAGTTTCATATAACCGACGCACGAGTAAAGCGATCAAGCTAATGTCAGTGTTGATTGTACAAACGGCGGAAGGTTATTTGCCTATAATGGCGCAGAAAATTAGATCCTGCACACGGATTTCAGACATGTTAGATAAACTTCACGCTATTCATACCTCTCTTGAAACGATGAAGAAATCAGAAAAAAACCCAATCGAGACACGATCGAAGACAGGAACCTACGAAGATATCTGGAAGTAATTTTTTTTCTTGCGGGCTACTCCGGCCTGCGAGTTGGAAACATGTTTGCAGTGACGGCATTTCCTGCCGGTGACCCCGTTACGTTAGGCTGTTATTCACATGACGATTAAACGCTTACGTGCCAGCCGTCCGGGTTCAGCGCATTCGCTGTTACTCCCGACTTCCCTGAAGCCATGTCCAAGTTCAACTTTAAGGCTATTCCACCGCCTCACGAAAACAAAGGTTGACCGAGTCTAGAAAATTACACCAAAGGGACAACGGACAGCATTTGTGGACACTCAAGTTAAAAAAAAAATTGTGCATGGGAACTGTTTTTAGTAGGTATTACCATCATATTACCATCACACATATTTACCCTCCGTTTAATTCATATTAGTTATAAATAGGGCCAGTGACTTTTCGCTTAATAATCGGAGCACACAGTAGACTTCAATACTATATACACACGTCAGCTGTTTTTATACCTTGTCTCGAAATCTTTTCGCGACATTTCACTGCCCCTAATGATTANACTATATACACACGTCAGCTGTTTTTATACCTTGTCTCGAAATCTTTTCGCGACATTTCACTGCCCCTAATGATTAGAGACCTGAAGAATTCGCGAGTTCAATGGCCTGCAGGCCAGTCTGCACAGTCGTATGCACAAATATGCCGATATCGGCTGCACATTGGTTGTCTGCTGTCACAGCGGAAGGCCACTATTGGGCCAGCGTTCTCCAGGAGGTGTCGAACACCGCGTGGACCAATGGCTAAGGGTATATAAACGCACGTGATTTGAATTCTAGCTTGTCCCTAAATCCACAAAATCCAATTATTAATTTTCGTACTTTGCGTGCGCTGGGAGTACTCGGTAAAACTCGGGGGTAATTCTTCGGTCAACCACATGAAGCAAGGTGAAGATTAGCTTCCCACCGCTACGCCTTACCGCTTCTGCATACTCGTTTCTCCCTGTGTACACGTTTTTGACACGTCTGTCTTGTCCTGAAATTAATTCGGGAAATTTTCCAGTCCAAACCCCAATAGTTTTGAGGTACGGAAAAATACGACGCAGTAGTGTTTGCCGATGTTATTGTTCCAGCACTTTCTTTTTATTTTGTTGTTTTTATGCTTTTGCATGGGAAAATGTGTAAAGATTTAAGTCTTCAATTGTTTTAAATCAATTTCTTTAAAAAGTTTTAATTGGCAAAGGTTTGTCTTGGGGCGAAGTTTGGTTTATGACTTATTTATTCAGGAAACAACCAAGGACGCCAAACATGGAACGGTTTTTAAAAGGTTTAATTCAAAAAGCGTGAAGAAACCGCGAACAGACTATAAACATTAACCTATTATTACGTTGAACGGTCGGACCGCAAGCGTGGAAATTGAACAGGTGGTGTGGAGTTGTTCGCCATGTTATCCCGGTTAATCGCTGAGAGCGAATGACGCACGGCGTGAGGGAGGATAGGGCTAGTCTGTCCCCTCCTCGCGCCTTACTCTGGCATCACGTGCCATGAGTTGACCACGCCCCGGCCCCAAAACTCTACACCCAGCCGCGCCGTATTTCCGGCCCTGCGAGCTCTACAATGAGCTTGGCGGTCTCTATATACCACTCTAAAAAAAAAGTTGACACGTCAACGTGAACAGCTTAGACACGCAGAATAGTGAACTTGTACTGCACCAAAACACACAGAATATTTAAGAATACAAAAGCGGAACGGTTGTGTATATCGCGAACTCCAGCTGCCCACGTCAGCAAAATGACCTCACTGGTCGACGATATGGCGGAACGCTGCTGTCCAATCAGCTTTTGGGGATTAGCTTGACGGGCGGCGGTCCGACCGACAGGGAATCTTCCGCAGCACGCAGTAGCCAAACAGACGCGAGGCCCCCCGGTTTGCAGAGCTCCGCGTGGCCAATCAGCGCACGGGTACGCTTCATCGAAGGAACAATCGTGCCATCACATATTAGTAGGGCCAGTGACTTTTCGCGTAAAAATCGGAGCACACAGTAGACTTCAATACTATATACACACCTCAGCTGTTGTTATACCTCCATTGGCTGCTGGTGACGTGTCCGTCTTTGACCAAGCCACTCAGGACTAAGTAACTCCGACACTGAACCTTCGTGATTCGTGCGCAAACGGTTAACACGGGCCAGAACATTTTTTAGCCAATCAAAGAAGCTGGATGACCCTACAGTGCTTTGGACTGTATCTTGTCTCGAAATCTTTTCGCGAAATATCACTGCCTCTACATATTAGATAAGTAGACAAAGACGTATTGGCGTTGTGGTTCCTTTGAAATTGGCGTGTTTATTCTCTGACAGTCTGCGTGAAGCCCTGGATACGGGTTTTATGCCTGATTGGCTAACGCGATCTGCGAAAGGTTCCCTATTGGCTGGGCTACCGGCTGGCGAGTAAGCTACCAGGCCATGATTGGAGAACGGCGTTCCGACAGGTTACTGGTCAGCGACGCTATTTTGGTGGTGTGTGCTGCTGGAGTTCGCTCTACAAGGAAGCTACTTCGTCTTTGACTTTACGTACAGGTTGTTAAGACCCGAAGGCCAGCACACCCTCCATCCTCCCGCACTGCGACTGTACTCGGATGAGTAAGACAGTGCACGGCACTTTCTCCTTTCTCTTCGGGCCATTCACTTTCTTTATGCCGTTACTCGGTTTATCTACCGGTTTTCTCATTTTAAAAACCTTTCCTTGCCAATCTGGAATATTCCGACTTTACTTATTTTACGTATAGCTAGGGGCAGTGATATTTCGCGAAAAGATTTCGAGACATGATACAGTCCAAAGCACTGTAGGGTCGTCCAGCTTCTTTGATTGGCTAAAAAATGTTCTGGCCCGTATTAACCGCTTGCGCACGAATCACGAAGGTTCAGTGTCGGAGTTATTTAGTCCTGAGTGGCTTGGTCAAAGACGGACACGGCACCAGCAGGCAATGGAGGTATTACAACAGCTGAAGTGCGTATATAATATTGAAGTCTACTGCGTGCTCATATTTTTACGCGAAAAGTCACTGGCCCTACGTATGGGCTATTCACGGTCAATTAAGCACTTTTGAAATCAACTTTTGAAAAATGTCACCGCTCCTACCTGCATGTATATAATTTAACGAGTACACTAATGACGTGCGCCCAGTATAGTTGGTAACGACGGTAGGGAAGTAATTCCGAAAGGCTAACGGTGAATTATAAGTGTCAAGTAAGCAATCGTGAATACTGAAATATTATTTCGCTTTCTGTTTTTTTTAATACACTTTAGTGTAAGAATAAGCAAATGAGAATTTTTTTTTTTTTTTTTTAACAATTTCGCTATTTTGCTTGACAGGGCCATGAATAAAGTGATAAGGCCACGCCAATATTAATTTTACGCATGGCGGAAGAATACATAACTCGCACACAAAAAGCAGGGCTTTTGAAAGCGCTCAGTTTTCTGTGCACAGCCTATATATTTGTGTATAATGTATGGCTAGGGACACCCGATTTTTTCGGAATGATTTTACGTCCAGTTGTAATTATTTCATAACACTTTAGCACAGACCCCCTCTGTGATTGGATTATCAAGGGGTTTCGTTTTTTAGGTGTCTTACCGCGAATCACAGACGTGCAGTATCGGAGTAACCCTATTATTACTGGCCAGTAATGTAAGAAAATGTCTCCTCACAGAGACACGCTACCAATAAGCAAAGGAAAACAGCAGGGTATCGAAATATAGCACGTGCAGACATATTTTCGCGAAACTCATGTGTCACTGTGTATGGCGTGTGTTTAGGCAAGTGGAAGACGGACAAAGTGTCGACGACGGACATCCAGCGCGCCATCTGGATCGCCCTGGAGGTGGCAAAGCTGGAGGCGAGGACGCAGATCGCCGGAGTAGTGGTCATCCTAGACATGCATGGCTTCGGCATGAAGCACGTGTGGCAGGTGACGCCGTCCTTCGCCTCCAACCTCATGCACTGGGTCCAGGTAACTGTCCTCACCGTCCTCCACTTGCTGCTTACAATGCAACAATACAATACACTGCAATGCAACACAATACAAAAAATACAGTACAACATAATTCAAAACATACGTTAGAACACAATAAAAATAATACATTTAAACACAATACACTACAACATGTTACAACACAATGCCATACAAAAACACAAAACAATACACTACAACATAACACAAAACAATAAAAGTGCAACACAACACAAAACACTACAGTAGAATTAAATACAAAACATATAGTGCAGCACGAAACAATACAGTACAGCACAATTAAAAACAACAGAGTACAACACAATGCAAAACAACACACCACGACACAATACAGTACATCAGGATACAGCAAAATACCACACAACACCACACAAAACAAAACAGTATAACACAATACAAAACGATACAGTACAACACAAAACAATACAGTAAAACACAATGCAGTACAACCCAAAACAATACAGTACAACACAAAACAATACAGTACAACACAAAACAAAACAGTCCAACACAAAACAATAGTGTACAACACAAAACAAAACAATACAGTACAACACAATGCAGTACAACCCAAAACAATACAGTACAACACAATGTAGTACAACACAATACAAAACAATACAGTACAACACAATGCAGTACAACCCAAAACAATACAGTACAACACAAAACAATACAGTACAACCTAAAACAATACAGTACAACACAAAACAATACAGTACAACACAATGCAGTGCAACCCAAAACAATACAGTACAACACAAAACAATACAGTACAGCACAATGCAGTACAACCCAAAACAATACAGTACAACACAAAACAATACAGTACAACCCAAAACAATACAGTACAACACAATGCACTACAACACAATACAAAACAATACAGTACAACACAATACAGTACAGTACAACACAATGCAGTACAACCCAAAACAATACAGTACAACACAAAACAATACAGTACAACACAAAACAATACAGTACAACACAATGCAGTACAACACAAAACAATACAGTACAACACAAAACAATACAGTACAACACAATGCAGTACAACCCAAAACAATACAGTACAACACAAAACAATACAGTACAACCCAAAACAATACAGTACAACACAATGCACTACAACACAATACAAAACAATACAGTACAACACAATACAGTACAGTACAACACAATGCAGTACAACCCAAAACAATACAGTACAACACAAAACAATACAGTACAACCCAAAACAATACAGTACAACACAATGCAGTACAACCCAAAACAATACAGTACAACACAATACAATACAGTACAACCCAAAACAATACAGTACAACACAATACACTACAGTACAACACAATGCAGTACAACCCAAAACAATACAGTACAACACAAAACAATACAGTACAACACAAAACAATACAGTAGAACACAATACAAAACAATACAGTACAACACAATGCAGTACAACCCAAAACAATACAGTAGAACACAATACAGTACAATATAACACAAAACAATGCAATGCAGTACAACACAACACAAAACAATACAGTACAATACAACAAAAAATAATATAGTTCAACACAAATTAATACAGTACAACACAATTCAAAACAATACAGTACAACACAAAACAATACAGTACAACACAAAACAATACAGTAGAACACAATACAGTACAATATAACACAAAACAATGCAATGCAGTACAACACAACACAAAACAATACAGTACAATACAACAAAAAATAATATAGTTCAACACAAATTAATACAGTACAACACAATTCAAAACAATACAGTAAAACACAATGCAGCACAACACAGATCAATACAGTAAAACACGGTACAACACAATACAGTACAACACACAACAAAACAATATAGTACAACACAATATAATACAGCAGGTACAACACAAATCAATACAGTAAAACACGATACAAAGCAAAACAGTGCAACACACCACAAAACTAGTAGTACAACACAACACAACATCCCACATAGTATGTAAGCTTGCAGTATGTAATCTTTCAATTTTAATAGAATTTGCCTTGCCGAGCAAACTTGTCATATCATGTGTGATTCAAGCCTAATTTTTGACGACTGGCACTTACTTGTAGATGGCTTAAATTATGCTCGCAGCTTGTCAAGGCATCTAAGTCTTGAGTACGCAAGGGAATGCGAAGTCTAGTTTGTTGTTAAATGAATCCGCAAAGCTTCCTGGTTTCTACGTATTAATGATTAAATACAAATTTGTTACAAAGTTAGGGGCAAAAGGGGCATTACAACTTCCAAACAACAATACCCTACCCCTGGCTACGCCCCTGTAGCAAGGCCACATTGCTGGCGCGTGTGGCTGGAGTCGGCGGATTGAGCGGCTGTTTCGCCTCTGTATTCTCAAGTGTTCTGTGTTCGCAGGAGTGCATCCCAGTGCGGCTGAAGGGCGTGCACATAGTGAGACAGCCGTACGTCTTCAACATGGTGTTCGCCGTCTTCAAGCCCTTCATCCAGGAGAAGCTGCGTAACCGGGTGTGTACCGCACTTGACGCGTGTTGTGAGCTGGCCAGTCCCATAACTTTCCTTGTCCACGTAGACGAACGTGCTTGCGACACTTACTTACTGACTAACAGACTGATAGAGTTGAAATGTTTAACATTTAGAGCACTATGCACGACCGTCACTCGGGCCACACCAAAGATGAAGTTTCTCTGGAACAGAAAACAATATTTCCGTGTATGTAGGTCCATTGTTCCGTTAATGCTTGTAAGGTCCCGGAGAGTAATTTACAGCACATTGAACACTAATTACAATGAATAAAATAATACTATTTTTATTACAGCTCAAGTGAACAATTACCAGTTAATAGGGTCGGCGGTTTTTTTTTTTTCGCGGATAGTTTCCACGACTTGTTATACTCCAAAACAAGCTAGTTCCTCACGTGTCTTAGATGTCTGCCAGCAAATCATTAACCTTCAGTGTTAGGGTGACTTTATTCTGATTGGCCTGGTCATGCAGAAAATGTCATTCTCACACAGACACGCGGCCAATAGCAAAGGAAATTTGCAAGCTTGCGCGTAAGAGGTTGAGGTCTAGCTTGAGCATACGTGTTTTCGCGGAAAACAGGTGGTCCCGCCTGTGACAAATGAAAGGGTATTTAATTGAGATACTGTCAACTAGGCACTCCATTGGTTGACAGCCATCCAGAAATAAACTATATTCACTGATGTAAGGGTGTAAAATGTGGTGCAAATCAATAAGTATATTATTACTATAATGCAAATACTCTGTGGAAGTGTTAATGTTAACAAAGCCTCTTAAGTAATGTTGCCGCAACGAAAAGTTCCTTTACGCTAAAAGTAATAGGTAAAAAAAGAAATGTGTTACTACCACATTAAAGTAATGTACAGTCCACTTAAGTTCCCACTCACTTGACATTGTAAAACGGAGGATGTCAATGAACAGCGATAACCTCGTAAAATGTAATCACTATATGTAAATTCTAAAGCATAGAATGAGAACTAAATGTAACTTAGAACAGCTTCCAAACCTTGGAGAGCAGTTTACGTGTGCCAAATATGCGTATATTTCTAGAACACTAAGTATTTCCACATAACGAAAGAGTGCTGTAGTTTGCCGTCCTATGTTATAGAATACCCACAGTATGAAACGAGGTGAGTCACGTCAATATCGAGTAGTTGGTAGGACGATAAGTTCCGTCAAGTTGAGTTCGTCGTGGATACAGTATGAGGGTTCGATTCTCCCCCATGTATAAATGTATTTCTTCGCTGGTAATATTTACTTATGTGACGAAATAATTATGCTTAATTTATTTTACACCGGAATGTTTTGTTTTAGCAAAGTAAATGAAAAAAAATTTAACACAAATGTTTATACATCACTTTAACAGCAACATTTGTTTTGCCGCAACATAAACACCCCCTTAATGTTGACAGACAGTAAAGAGGTAACGTTGTTACTAAAGAACTTCATTTTGCAGTTACATTAATAGAATTACAGTATATTACATTAACAGCAACATTAGTTACTCACGACTCACAGATAAAGGTTGTTCACGGTAAAGTGAGCACTTTTGAGGCCCTAGTTATTCTTTCCTTTCAGCAATTTTTTATCCTTTAACCACTTTTCAAAATAAATATTGCCACGTAAGTAATAAACACAGTGCGTATATTCCACCGCACTCGGAAGTTAACATCTAATGCTAAAATTGAATATATTTTTTGACTGTTACTCCAAATAAGNTTGTTCACGGTAAAGTGAGCACTTTTGAGGCCCTAGTTATTCTTTCCTTTCAGCAATTTTTTATCCTTTAACCACCTTTCAAAATAAATATTGCCACGTAAGTAATAAACACAGTGAGTATATTCCACCGCACTCGGAAGTTAACATCTAATGCTAAAATTGAATATATTTTTTGACTGTTACTCCAAATAAGAGGGCTTTCAAAAGTGCTCACTTTACCGTGGATAGCCTATAACAAAAAAATACTGTGCCTGTAACACTGACACTGTCGGCACAGCCTAAGACTTTTATCTGCGGAGGTAAGAATAAAAAGAGGCAATGTTAGCAAAGAGGGCGTTTTGTTTTCGACCTGAGGTATGCATTTTTCAAGCACCATTTTGTATTGGCTCTTAGAAAAAGAGACAGTTTGGAACTTTAGCTAACTGTCATTTGTAAAATTCAAACAGAGAAAGTGACGTTGAACAAGAGATGTTTCGAATTTGGCCACCTCTTATAGTGTGTTTATGCTTACAGAGGATGTAAGGAATCAGGAATTTAAAAACCTTGGTGAAAATACCCTCATTTCTAAAGGATGGAAACGTGTTTTAAAATAAGTAATGTCCAGAAATGCTTCGATTCCTTTGTAGAGTTCCACTTCTATGACTGTTTAATCGTACGGCATGAGGGATGAGATGTTTTTGCTTAGACATAATAATAGTTATTAAACAATTTTTTGTGGTATGTAATGTAATAAGCAATGCACATCTGTGCATATTAGGATGGCTAAAAACTATATTCACTTGTTAAATTGTACTATTTAATACTAACATGCATCTCAAAGAGTATGATACTTCTGTAAGTACCCTGGAACTGATGGTTTCATTAAATGTATCATAATTATTTTATATTTGCATTTGCGAATCGTTTTGCTTGGCTCAGAAAATGCTCTTTGAAATGTTTTCACAATCCGAAATAGGCCTAATAACCTGATCGTCAGCACACTAGAGAGTGGGTATAAAGTTAATTTTATTATAATCATTACAAACGTGACTTTGTGAAAATATCACAGCGCTTGTTACGTGTATACAGTCTTTTTTACTGTATGCATATTTTCTGCCGGTTTTGCATGTCATCTGTATGATAAACAGTTTCCCCAGTTGATTGGGATAACGGGAATTTTGCCACTTCAACGCGAACTATGATTCGCCCGTAAAGTACTAAGTCATATTTTAAAAAAAATCGTAAGTCAATCGCAGAAGAAGGAAGAATATGCTGAGTTAGTAAACATACATTCCCAATAAAAGTTTTCTCGAAATAATTACTTTAATTATGTACAACAACCTTGTCGCAACTGTCGCCATTCGAGGCTGCTTGTCACGAAGTGTCCATTATTTTATACTCGAATGAGAACACCGTTCAACTTGTAAACGTTATTTGTAAGCACCTTCTCCTCGCATCAAAAAACTTATATATCACGTAGATTTTGCGTTATGGCATGTCGAAATCTCAATNTGTAAGCACCTTCTCCTCGCATCAAAAAACTTATATATCACGTAGATTTTGCGTTATGGCATGTCGAAATCTCAATTTTAGTGTTTTAGGACGTACAAATAAAATAAACGAAATCATTTGCAGAAAATGTAACAAATGTGACGGAAAGTTCGCGTCTTAATTAATTTTAAGGTATGCGTATGAAAACTTATTTTATAATCCATTCACGGTTACTTCCAACTTTTCCGAAGCCCTGCTAAAGTTATACGTCCAGCATATTCCTCCGCCTCGTGCAAACAAAGCATATCCCAGTCTAGAAAACTACACCAAAGGGACAGCGCACCGCATTCATGCGCACTCTAGTAGTGCAATAATATTTCGCATAAGATCTATTTCTTATTAGGCATTACAAACACACCAATTTTCACCCTGCTTTTATTATTATTTATTATTAATGAGATATTATAATATAGATAAAATATTCGTATAAGTTCAATTCAGTAAAAAAAAAAAATGATATTTTTATTGTAACACAGGTATACAACGCTTGTGACTCACGTCATTTTTAGGAAAGAACCAACCACATCACAAATGGGGTAATTTTTCAAAGGTTTGTTTTAAAAAGTGTGAAGAAACCATACAAAAAATACATAAACTGATACAAATAAAAAATATGCCATTTTTTTTTATTTTGAGAACTTTTTAAAATTTTGGAAAAAATTTCAATTGAGTAATTTGAAAGATTCTTTGAAGTAATAAATTGTACTTCCTTTCAATGTGAATTAGCTCATTACTGTAAGTTCGTTTTTATTATTACTTCTACGTCCCTAAAATTACCAAAGTTGTGATTTCAACAAGCCATTGTATAAAGAATATGCCGTCTAAAAATGTTTTATGCGCGGAAATAGTACCCGTAAGCAGTGCATACAAGTTGAAAAGCACATTTAGTAAAAACGTGAAATAATGAATTTCTTGGTGACAGCGCCGTAAAAAAGGCTCGCTCTGAGTTCCTGCTCTCTCAAAGGCCATTTACTCTCAACGCGTTGACCCCAGTTGACACCAGTTGACTGTCCAGCTTGATAGCAGACGTGTGACTTCATGAGTGTACGTAAGGCCTGGGAAAGTCACCTCGCTGCAAATGTTTCCACTTAATCGAACTACTTGACGTAACAATCTTGCTAAGGAAGTGATGGAAGGGCTCTACTGTAAACTACAATAATGACTAACAATTAAATAGCAATTGAAAAAGACATCATTTAAGTTTGTTATTTGATAAATTGCTAGAAGTCTTATAAGTACGTCGTCAATGAACATCTACTCATTTGACTCGGTGTACAGGATGAACAACCAGCAATAAACCTTTCAGGTGCCTTAATAATTCCGTGCGGTCGAGTGGAACAGGAGAATGAGTTTTGACTGTGGGAGCAGTGTCTGGTAGAGTATAGCCTGTTCTCGATAAACTGAGCACTTTTGAGTGTCTGTTTTAGATCTCCTTGTGTGCACGTCGTGTATTCTCCCGCCATACGTAAAATTAACATTTTTAGGAACCTGATCGCTTTAGTCATGCGACAAGTGAAACTTTGAAATTATTAGAAAGTGAACAGTTTACAAATTTTCTCACCCTTACACTTATATGCATTAAAATAACGCAAAGGCAGATAAATTATTTTAATATTCATATATGCTATCTTTACACTAATATTTCAACATTGAGTCATGGAACTACTTTCCTTCCGTCATTACCAACTTTACCGGGCGCTTGCCTGTCAGTTTGTCAGTTAAAATATATGCATTTAGGGAAAGTGGCGTTTTACAAATGTTTACTTCTAATGTGCTCACTTAACAGTGAACCACCTGTATATAAAGAACTGTGAAGTCTAGCCTGTTGCCGTCTTATAACGCAAAATGTTGGTTTGTGTAGCAGATATGTTTATTCCTGGCTAGAGCGTAGCCCAGGCCACGCTTTGTTTAAAATATATTCCACTCTGAAAAAGAAGAAAATTGCACGAGTATTTTTTTTATTGGCGCCGAAAGGGTTTATACGGGTGTCACAAGAGCGCAACGCCCCACCGGACTTAATTGACTAAAGTAAAATAACACATATNCGAAAGGGTTTATACGGGTGTCACAAGAGCGCAACGCCCCACCGGACTTAATTGACTAAAGTAAAATAACACATATTATTTTTCCTGTTCAGATGAATGCGATGGACTACAGCTCCTGCTGCGAATGTGCGCATTATTTGAATGATACACAGTCAACTCATCACTCCGCTAGGTAAAGTGTATTCGCGATATCTCCAATGCCTGTGTAAGTGTGGACATTTTTAAGATAGCACGTGCAAAGTTTTTCTTATATAAATGCCTGTGTAAGTGTGGACATTTTTAAGATAGCATGCGTGATTTTTGCAAGATGTTCGTGTTGCAGATCCACTTCCACGGGACGGACTGGCGATCGCTGCACAAGCACGTGAGTCCCAGCTGCCTCCCTCAGCAGTTCGGTGGAGATCTGCGCATACCCAGCGGCACTTCCGTCAAGTTGCACCACACTCTGTGCCTCTTCGAGGAAGAGTTCCAGGGTCAGTCTCCCTGCCCCTCCCCTCTCCCATAGACTAGACTCCACAGTCCTGAGTACTCTCGAGCCTCATTATGCTTGTACCATTTTTGTTTTTACTAACTACTCTAAAACTAAGTGTTATGTGAGCCCGCGGTAGGGACGGGAGTTAAGTGCGTCTCAGGGCTAAGCCCCATACGCCTACAAGGAAGGGAGAATCACGCAAGGAGACATGCATCACGGCAAAGAGGGATTGGGCTGCCATGGCCAGATTGTGGCCATGACAACCTCCCTAAGTGTACTTATAGCTAAACTATATTTAGAAGAGAAAGGGAAAAACCGGCATAGTCACCGTAAAAACCCTTTCGACAGGAATTAATTAAAAATTGTTTCATGCATTATCATGTTTAACAGAAAATGCTACAGGAGACAGAGGATAGGACTCATGCTCTTTATTATGATAGGATAAAAGTGCTAGTAGAGAGGGGGCGATGCTTGTACAACTGTTGCTGCTCCAGAGAGTAGCCAGTGTTACTCCACACCTGGCAGTGAGGGATCCACTACTTGTTTCCGCGCGCGTTTGCTATTGGCTCAGAGTCGTCCAGGGCGCGTCTAACAAAACTGCGACCCGATTGCAAAGGTGTCTTCACCGTGCATGCGTTTGACGACTATCTTTTCCCGAAATGAATTCGCGAAGCGTTCCTAGCTGTAGCCATAGCTTCACGCGTATGGACGCCGTGTCCACAATCGTGGGCATGTTGCGCGTGAACGATTGTTATGACCGGCACTGTACACAGCACGGCACCAGGGCGCAACACTCCGGCAGTCCTGCTTGTGGCTGATCTAATCAGTGGAGTTTTATACTNGTACACAGCACGGCACCAGGGCGCAACACTCCGGCAGTCCTGCTTGTGGCTGATCTAATCAGTGGAGTTTTATACACTTTTTTTTTCTATGAATAATTAACGCCAATGTAATCGATCACTGGTTGCAAGAAAATTGCTGAACACAAGTACAGCAAATATAAAAATAAAAAGTGATTGCATCACCTGAACTCAGAAATTAATGTGCGACCGAACGGGTTAAGGCCTCTCACTAGTTGTCACGTGGTTCTCGCTGTAAGTAGTTGCGCATATTCTAATTTAAAAAAAAAACCGGAATATTTCAATTTATATATTGTTTTCAGGACAGAAATGAAAGTCGATATTTTGTTGCCCATCCATAAATTTGGTCATTGAAACGTAAATGTGGTCGTTGAGAAATGCCAAAGTTAGCTAAAATTACTATAAATAACATTTTGTTTATGATGTTTATTCTTCTATAAGCCAGTGTTTCAAACTATAGTGACAATTCTGTGTGTTTCCTGAACGGATAACTGTATCAAAACCTTGTATATTCACTGCTTAAAATCCTGAGTAAACAGAAGACACGCTAAACTCGTTTGTGCTAGTTTTCACCGCCGTCGCCATGTGCTTCCTTACGGCCCGACGTGACCTTGAGGAGTTCAAACATTTTCTATTACGGAGGCACCTTAAGGCCGTTTTTGAATAGAATATTTCGTTATTTGTAATTTGCAATTTGATAGGTTTCAGTTTGGACGCTATCAACAGTCACTTGTTTAGCTATAGTTACAAAACATCAAAATTTTGGCCGGAAATTATATATTAAGGAAATTAAATTATTAAATATAAATGTGTTCATTTTATATAATTCTTTAAATACCTGGATATAATTTAATTCGAAAATTAAAAGCCCAGCATTAATATTGAACAACATATTACTTTAACTGTAAAGAAAGTTACAACTATCCTACCGAAGAACTAATTATGGCGACAAAGCACATTGTTTTATTCCACATTAGGTTGATTAGGCATTTCCTTGTATATTTTATAGGTTTAACTTCTATTCAGCCTCCATTTGAAAACAAATATAGTGGCAATTTGGTAATTTCGTATTTTTCATATAGGTTCGTTACATACAAAAATGCGAAATACGAAATTACAAAATGCATTATCATTTTCGTATCCAGAATTGGGTTATGCAACCATTTTATTAACAAATTTCGGCAGTTCGAACAGGGCCTAATGTTTATTCTACTCAGACTGTGAATAATACGCTATTTCAGACAAGAGAGTTTGGCTTAGGGACATTTTTCGTCGCTAGGTGCGCTGATGGAAGTCGATTTTAAAATAGCGGAAAATGGAGAAATTCTATTCATTTGTGTGTAAAAGTTTGTACTTGGTCCGAATTGTTGTGTTTACTTGCCCCGGCCAAAATATGAATTATTGACTGTATTTTGTAACTGTTATACACGTCCTTCAATGATGTTTACAATCGTAAACAGAACACACACAATTGTGTTTGACATTGAGCTTGCGTAAACACGCTTGTTGTAATGAATAAAGTTACTAATTTAGGGACGAAATAAGGGATACGCGTAGTCAAAAAAATTTTTCTAATATTTTGACACACTGAAAAAAGTAATTGCCTAATTCAACTTTTTAAAAAATCCAGTTTTACAACAGAATATTAAACAACATATAGACATACTTCGGTTTAATTTACAATCTAGTACGAAGGATAAAGTTTAGGTTTACGTAGTTTTTAACACAATACAAACTGGAAGATTTTGGACTGTTAAGTTAATTTCGTGAAAACGGAAATATCTCATTTTTTTAAAATACAAAATTGAGCAAATCCAGTAGAGGAGAGCAGGGCAATGCCGTTCTTTTTTTAAGTTAAATTGATATTTAAAACGTTTACAGTGAGAAAAAAAATAGAAAATCACCCTCCGTATGACATAGCTGTTTTACAAACAACAAGACAATATTTTTAAGTATTGCTATTTTTTTTATAACTTTAATTACACGCTTCGACCATTGTCGAGCGTTTGGAAAATACATACAGCCTNTCGACCATTGTCGAGCGTTTGGAAAATACATACAGCCTACTATTCCGGCTGTCTTCTGAAGGCGACGGCACTGTTCCTAACGTTACTTCTCATGTCGAATAGTATTAGATCTCCTGTTGCTTCCTGTTGCACTCGTTAGTGGCGAATTTTTCAACTCATTAGTTCAAAGAATGCGGCTGGCCACGTTGCCCTCGAGGACGCCACTAAGGAAAAGCTTATCTAGATAAAGAAACTAAGAAGTCTACTACATTTAATGACACGTGGTTTTCAAGACTGAAACATAATATTCTAGTGGTTTTATAGTAAATATCATAAACTTACTACGTTCTGAGATAAATTAAACAGAATGCACCAATCACGTTGCATCAGGAATGAACAAAACCATAAAACCTTAAATAAAATCAATAACTCGCAAGACAACCAGCTCAGATGTTCTCAGAACACTAATTACTTCGCTCTGAACTGTTTAAAATCCTCGCCACCAGACAGCAGCACTCTCCAGCGGAGTGACAGTCGATGGTCACTTTATCTCGCTCTCCCCTACGCTTGCAGCACCATGCTATCTGATGGCGAAAGTTGTTATTTGCCGATCTATTAGCATTGAGCTTCCCAACTTGAGTAGAATAAACCATAGTCTAAAGACGAGGTAGACCGATTGTTCGTCTTCTGCTCAAGTACCCAACACAACTGTCTAAGTCACATGGTCAACAGTGATGGACTTATTTGTATATATCTTAATTTTCAAAAGACTACCACTTTTATGAGAATACAACCATTTCACTATTTCGAATTTAATATAACTGGTTTCCAAATTGGTTAGAGGACGTGTGCAAACATCTCAAAGCAGTGTTCTAACCTCAAATGCAACCTCGTGTGCAAACATACCAAACAGTGTCCTAACCTCAAATCCAGTCCATGCCGTTTTTGCTATAGTCGGTTCATGACTGGAAGAGACTTTCTTGAAGCCCTGCTAAAGATCTACTTTCGAGCCCATTTCGTATCCTTCTGCCTAAAGGTAAACAAACATTACCATGTGGCAGTCACATGGCAATGTTTACATGCAATGTTTACATTCCACTGTGTGTGTGTGTACATGTGTTCGTACATGCACCTACCCATCATAAAAGTAATGTATATATTATTAATGGATATTCCACAAGCGTAAAGTTTTTAATCTTGAGAATTTCACACAAAAGAATATGTGATGCAAGCGAAAAACATTTCATTATATAAACCCAAAATGTGAGTATTAAAAATTAGATGTTTCGTGTGCGTGCCTGTCTCTCTCTCTCTCTCTGTGTGTGTGTGTGTATAGGTTTGATTTTGACTGGGGGATTGGGTGGGGGAGAAAAACTTTCACTTTGATTACATATTATAGACACAATACTTTGCAATGAAATGTGTCAACATTCAAGGAGTCCATCCAACAACATTAACATGGCAACGCCAATCTCTCATAAGCCCCCGGATGGCCGTGCTGTAGAGAATTTGTGCGATTCTTGTTTAACCTAATATTTCATTTATCGGTTTTTTTATACTAATATCAGCTCTTTATTATTTGATTTTTCATAACGTATGACTTTAATTTGTGCTAACCTTCTCGTACAGATTCCTTTTGCTTTTGAAATCTGTATAAGAGATTACTCATAGTGCGTTCTAACGTGTTTAATATTTTTCAAATTTATTTCAGGTTTGCTTAAAATTTTATTTACTGTATTTTACGTTGTATGTTGCGGTAGTTTTTGTGTGCAGTCATGAGTTCTAGCAAGGTGAATAAAAGAGAAGTCACCAACGCCAACAGGACATCATTAACCTCACCGAATCGTTGTATTCACTAATTAGCTGAGGGGAAATGAAACCCTGCAACGTCGCGGAAAGAGCGGCAGAAATGTTGAAACTCTCCAGATCTACAGTGCTAAGGTATGTTAAAATATCTGTAGTATTAACCATTGCGTTTGCAAGTTGTGTGTGTTAAGATCAATTACGTTGGCCCACGAAATGTGTTTACAAGAACATAAAGAAAATTTGTTAATAACTTGATAACATCGTCGAACGTTGTCTACGTGTATTTTTAACGTTTTATTTTGGTAATTATTAAGTTTATAGGGTTTCCTGTAAAAATAAAAATAATTCATTGAAAATCTTATATTTCCACTCTGCTAATGATGCAGAACACGAATATACGAGGGGCATTAACGTCCGACTAATTTCGTAATATGTGCCCACCTAACCTAACAGAACCTAACCCCACGATGAGTGAATCACTATTTTACATTTTTTAACTAACCTAGGATTGTAGGGTTATATAGTAACCAATACCTGCCACCTATTAAACTAACCTAAACTAACACACGGCAGAGCATATCACATTGTCACACATCATTTGTAAACAAACCCTTGTATGTTTTTGGTATCAGTAACTGTAGTTGACCCAGTAACTGAATTATGGTCCTTTTTAAATTATGCAAATTAGGTTGGCTATGTAGCACTGAAAGTGAAAAATATGACACTGATAATTTACAATAACTAAAAGACAATGGCTGTAGAACAGTGGTGTTGGGGAAATGCATTAATACACAATTGTTTTCTTAAAAGATTATGACTGCGATTTCATCGATTACGATGTCCTCTCATGTTTAGTGAAGTGATACAGATATGTTTAATAGTAGGGGAAGTTCCAGTTATATCGACTGTAATCTATTTAGTGACGTATAACAATGGCAATTAATGCCGCAATGTAACTTATAAATACAAAACAAGCTCCTTCTTCAGAATCTTAAAATGCACCATCTCTCCATAACCTATATAAAATTAATTGACTATAACAAACTCACTATAGAGGCAATTTTCCTTACCATTGTCAGTTGTCTTTATAATAAATTTCCACTGTATATATTGGGTTGTTTATGAAGAATCCCTCGCAGGGGTACACAAATTCCAACACAAAGTAGTTTTTATTTTTAATTACACATTGTAATACCACCTTTTGGTTAGGTGATTCATACACTCACATTTGAGTCTATATAACCCTACAATCCTAGGTTAGTGTAAAACCCAACAATCCTAGGTTAGTTTAAAAATGTAAAATAGTGATTCACCCATCGTGGGGATAGGTTCTGTTAGGTTAGGTGGGCACATGTTACGAAATTAGTCGGACGTTAATGCCCGTCGTATATTCGTGTTCTGCATCATTAGTGGAGTGGAAATATACCATTTTCCGTGAAATTATTGTTATTTTTTTTACAGAAAAGCCCCCTAAACTTAATAATTACCCAAATAAAACGTTAAAAAGACACGTAGACAACGTTCGACGATGTTATCAAGTTATTAACAAATTTTCTTTATGTTCTTGTAAACACATTTCGTAGGCCAACATAATTGACCTTAGCACACACAACTTGCAAACGCAATGGTTAATACTACATATATTTTAACATACCTTAGAACTGTGGATCTGAAGCGTTTCAACATTTCTGCCGCTCTTTCCGCGACGTTGCAGGGTTTCATTTCCCCTCGCCTAATTAGGGAATACAACGATTCGGTGAGGTTAATGATGTCCTGTTGGCGTTGGTGACTTATCTTTTATTCACCTTGCTAGAACTCATGACTGCACACAAAAACTACCGCAACATATAACGTAAAATACAATAAATAAAATTTTAAGCAAACCTGAAATAAATTTAAAAAATATTAAACACGTGAGAACGCACTACGAGTAATCTCTTATACAGGTATCAGAAACGAAAGAAATCGGCACAACGAGAAATAATAAAAAGAGGATATTAGTAAAAAAAAAAAAAAAAAAAAAAAAACCAGTAAATGAATTATTATAGGTTAAACAAGATAATCGCACCAATTCTCTGGCACGTGTGTCGACCACATCTCGCCAACAACACACGGAACGAAGGTTTGTAAACAAATGGCCGCTCTACTTTCACCTTGAGCGGCATCATGCGAGTATGCAAGAAACACTGAAATCAAAGTACGTTAGCATCACGTCATTAATAATTAGCATAATAAGATACAAGTATTTTTGAAACCTATTTGTAAGCGATAAATTAACAATTACGTTAAAACTTTGGAACTATTTCCTCTCTTTGTGCTGGCAACCTAACGGCATAACTGTATCCGCGCTTGCCGCTGTTTGTAATGTTATATGCATGTATCTAACGGCTAGGGTGTTTTTTCAAAGGTTGATTTTCAAAAGTTTCTTCCAGTCGCGAACGGACTATAGTTGTATTGGCAGAAAAGCAGTTCAGTTGGAAGTCACGGAGATTGGCTGTGCACATCCAGCGAGATGGAATAATCATTACATAGACTAGATAGAGCTTGTTTCACATCTGCTCCGAGATTACCGAACAGAGATAGTGGGCAGAGCAGACAGAATTTAATATACGTTCAGATATGAGCAGAAAATATAATTAAACAAACAGCAGATGACCTTGCGGTGCTATCCTAACCTAACAAGTTCCACTTACCGAAGAGAGAAACGTATACATATGACACGATGTTCTTCTGAAAATTTACTTACGCCTACTTTTTATTGTTTCCTTATAATATATCACTAACTGTAATTTACTTACAAACGGGTAGAAGTACGGTTTTTCACTGCAGCCGCTACCGTAGAAAAATTACCACTATGAATTGCAACTTAACGCGATTCTCCCATAAATACTGCAATTTCTTGCCAGCGCCTCTCATTTTCTTTATTATCTCGACGCAGCTTCTCTGACTGGTCCCATAACGAACGTCTTTCACGCACGTTGTTAATCAACAGCTCGCTCTGTAAAACACACTTAATAGTCGCCATTAAAAAAAAAAAACTATTGGCGCACCAGCTTTTTCCGCGAGCAGACAAATTCAGCTCAATTTGTCGGCGTGGCTCGTGCGGAAAACGCAGACGAGTTCTGATTGGCTGTTCCACCTTTCCACTTTTCCTGTTCTGCGATCTCGGGGTACAAGTGAAACAGGCATGAATATGGGGTAGACCACAGAGCAAATAACTAGAGAGGTTAATAACTAGAGAGGTGAATAACTAGAGAGATAGATAGCTAGAGAGGTGGATGACTAGATAGGTGAATAACTAGAGAGGCGAATAACTAGAGAGGTAGATAACTAGAAAGATAAATAACTAGAGAGGTGACACTACCGTGCGTTGCGCCGAGCTTTTATTTTTAACTACTAATTGTAAACACGTCACGCCTTTATTGCCAACATAAAAAATATTCGTCGAAACACACAAGTGCGATGATAAACTGAGAATTCAGGTATTGGATATATGTACAGATGACAGAACGCATCTGAAATAACACAAACATTAACGAATTTCGGTGGCTTAGATTTATATGGCTGAGTGGAGGTGGAGAATGAGTTCCGGCAGTGGCAAGAGCCAACGAGGAAATGTAATTTTTCTAGTTATATTATGCAGCGAGAAGGAAAGTCTAGCGTGGTGTTATATTATAATGCATAATATTAGGGTATGCTATTAATTTAGATCCAGAGAAAAGCGTTATTATTGTATTTAACTATACACACTAAGTCCGAATTAGTGATATCAATCAGTGAAATAACATTAACTGAAAGTCAGTTGATAAGCTACTGCCGACTGGCGAATCAAGGAAACGAACTAGGAACAAGTGACTCATGGCAGTGGAATCCTCAACATTCAGTGGGAATCACAAGTAAAACAGTGTTATTCAGCCACCGTATTGATTAATTATCACTAGGGCCAGTGACTTTTCGCGTAAAAATCGAAGAACACAGTAGACTTCAATACTATATACACACCTCAGCTGTTGTTATACCTCCATTGGCTGCTGGTGCCGTGTCCGTCTTCGACCAAGCCACTCAGGACTAAGTAACTCCGACACTGAACCTTCGTGATTCGTGCGCAAACGGTTAACACGTGACAGAACATTTTTTTAGCCAATCAAAGAAGCTGGACGACCCTACAGTTCTTTGGACTGTATCATGTCTCGAAATCTTTTCGCGAAATATGACTGCCCCTAATTATCACGCACTGATTATCAGTTGCTCAATTTTCTCTATTTTCACTGATTTGGCTAAATTGTCACTGCTTCAGATTTAGAGTGTATATTTAAAAGCATGTGTGATTTGTCATTGCAGAATACACGACATACGGATACAAGAGCTAGAACGAGCAGCCTCTTCCAGATGACTGCAGCATCGGAACGTCCCTCGGACATTGTCCACAGAATGATCTCACATCTTGTGCGCAGCTCTCTCAAGAACAGTTTCAAGACCACGTTTACATGTGTGTGTAATTGGACTTCGCCATGCACTTGTACCTTCACTTTGCTGGCTTCAGCAGCCGCATTGTAACCTCTTCAAGAGGCAGGGAACTCAAGATACAACTTCACAACGTGCCAAAACTTAGTTTGTTTATTGTCGCGAGGGATTGTGTGTTAAGAGTAGTTTGGTTGAGACCTCCTAAATCCGTTCGCACGACGCAAAATACTCTACTATAAATAACGACATAGTAATGATTCAAAACATCCCAAGAAATTTGCCCTAGTATAGTTAAACAACATGGTATAATCTTTAAAATAAGAGGTTTTTATGTTTCCTACGTTGATACATGAAACAAGTAAATGAGTCATGTTAGTTTTAGAATGACAGCAATTATAAAAGTAATAATTGATTTCGTAAAAAATTTAGAGAAGAATGTATTTTTAATTGAAGTAACTGATATTCGTTTTCTTTGTATATGTGTATCATAAATTAAACACGTTATCACAGAAGGACATAATTATACTGACAATATATTTAAATTTTTAGCACGCGTGCCATCATGAATGAACGTGGACATAGGGTAAGATATAATGTATTTAATGTATTATATATTTATTTGTGTGCAATGACCTTAAAGAACTTTGGACTACAACAAACTATATAAAACGACGGAACCAAATCACGTAAGACAACAGTGGAGAAATAACTTGTTACCAAATTAATCCTGAACTGTATGTTCATATATACTATACTTTGCAGCAGAAGAATGCATGTACGATTTTTTTTTCTTCCCCCATAAAATAAAAGAGATGTGCGTTGGGGGCAGTGACGCCAGCAAGATTGAAAACTCTCTTGAATGGGGAATTGGCGAAGTCATGCAACAATATTACTGACTTTGAGCTGTGCGGTTCCCTGTAAATTACAACGTTTCACTTGTGAACTGAGTAACTGGAGCGGGCAAAAGGATTTAAATGTTAAATGTTTTCACTGTCTCTGTTTGTACTTATTTCCGCTCCAGCCCGTGGTAAATAAATATTTACAGACTGCTAAATGTATGATTTGTGTACGAATTATCAAGAAAATATTTGGCAGAGCAATTTTTTTTTGGTAAACCAGAAATTGTTCATAAATTAGAAAAAAGGTTTTTTTTTGTATTCAGTAACTAACAGTTTTGTGGTATGTAAGTTGCAAAATAGTTTTGTGTTTGACATAAAATAAATTGAAGTGTTAATTTGAATTTTTTTTTCAGTGCCCGAAACAAGGCTTTGCGTGTGTGTTTTTTTTTTTTATGTATCTAAGAAATAGTGTTTTATAGCCTACCAGTGTACATACAGAGAGAAAAAGAGATAGAGTATAAGAAAGGTTTTCTTGCTGTACTAAAATGGTGATACACGAAACTTTTCAACCCACTAACTATTCAAGTATCTCAAAACACCACCACTCCGTTGAGCAGGTCTCCGATTGCTGTTAACCATGTAATAGTTGCTAACCTGTAAAATAAACGGATACATTTTTTCATATGTATAGTTTTTAATGTCTACAGAAGACTTATAATTTCGCGAAATTATCTTTTGGCAGATTTCGAACACTTCAACCATTGCGTTAATTTTTTTTTTATTAAGTCACAGGTCTATTGACACATCCTGGGTGGCTGTGAATCTGTGGTGAACATGATGAATCAATGCGACGTAGCCTATTCTCGGTATTTTCACACATTTAAAATAAAACCTTTGAAAAATCACCCCTCGCATGACGTGTTCGCTTGTTCCCTGCATCTGTCTTGTATCACAAGCGTGTTATAATTCTGTCAACACAAAATTATCTTAATTTTGGTTAAATTGAACTTGTAGTTACATTTCATCTATAAATTATAATATTAAACTAATAATGAATGCGATAAAAACAGGAAAAAATAATATTGGTGTGTTGGTAACGCCTGGTAACAAATAGTTTCCGATGCAATATTGTTCAACTGAGTGTACACAAATGCGGTGCGTAGTCCCTGGTGTAATTTTCGTTATAAACTTTGTCGGCATGAAAGTGAAACTTAGCAGGGCTTCAGAAAAGTTAGGAGATGCCATATGCTTCCAAAGCCACGTGTATCTGTCAACAGTGATGTGAAGTTAAATACTCGAATAAACAAAACTGTATTATCACCATGAAACATATTTCTTCGCGTGTGCAAAATAAACGCAAACCGGCAAAAACTTTATTAAATTGAGTTAAATTTAAACACACCGCTTTTAACAGCACGTGGAGGCATGGAACAACATTTTGTAATTCTGTCCACATTGCCGTGCATACAAACTCTCAGTATTTACGTTGGTCATACGTAGTAAAGGACGGGGAAATACTTTTTTCAAACGTTGGTTTAAAAAACGTTTAGTTATTTGTAATCCGTAGCTGTTGTATTGTTTTCTTGATGTTACATTTGAAAAATGTGATATTTTTCGCAATGTTCCTTGCTATTTTTAATTACTTAGCCATTACATTTCTACGAGAATTTGACTTTATTTTATTGTAAAGGTAGATAATTTACTGTGAGAATAATAACATATATGTGAATAGTATGTTTTAATTGTTTCAATGAGGGTGAAATTTAAACTTGTTTTCAACATAATTATATGTTTGCATCTGTAATTATTTATCAAATTTATAACAAATATTTTGCTAGCATTTTTGTTTTGGTTTTATTTATTTTTTTAAACCATACAAAATTTTTTTACAGAGGGAATGGGGATTTGACTGAAATCGCTATTGTATTATGAAGGTGTTGCCCCGAATACATACATGACAATACATTATATACACAAGATAATTACATGCATTATAAATACATACATATTTGAAAAATACTTAAAATTCTCACAAGCACTACATAAACCTAACATAATGTTTATTTTTAGAAAAAGTGTTATGAAATTTAGGAAGTGTATCCCAATGAAATAAATTATTAGGAAATTTAAAATTGGAATATTGTAATTCGTAACTAAGGTAATGAGACTAACAATTAATTCTGCTCTGTACACACATACAGAAATATAAACCTCTACGAATCTTGCTATTTAATTGTCATAACACATTATGCGGTTATTCTAGCAAGAGGGCCCTTTCACTTAAAAATTAAAACAAAAAACAAATAGCAAAACATATTTTAAAATTTAACTGAGAATTATGCATTTACTGCACTGTAGTGCATGCAAAACTTTCAAGTTATTAAAAAGTGTTCATGTATAATCATGAATAATTGTATTTTAGGCATTCAAGCCCTGGGTACCCAGGGTAGCAGAACTTAATTACCTGTCTCTAAAGTAACTTAGGACTTACGTTGAGACATAGACGTTCAGTATCGACGTAGCTTGGATTTAATCACATTAAAACAACGTAAACCTAGACTTCGAAATGCGAATCACAGTGTGCCAGTGCAAAACCCACATTTGGAAAATACTTTTAAAAATTAGTGACAAGTTTACGACTTTACTTTGTACTGTCCCTATATAAAGAAGAGGTTATTTAATTTCACCATTTGTCTGTATCTATAAATATTAAAAAGAAGCTCTTAGTTCGACAAATTTGGCTTATCATTGTGTTAGTATGGTGACTCAAGTGTAGCACAACTCCTCTGCAGGCATGTTGCAACAGTAACAAACAAGCCCGAGATAACAAACCCAGACCCACTCTACCAACAGACAAATATAAACTGTTCTTTGTACTTCAAGAAGAATGGAAACTAATTTCACCAGTCACGCACTGCAGCCTACTCTGAAGCGTTGATTCTGTAATAACAGCAAAGGGAAGTCTGATACCTTGATAGTTACACGGCTGGCACCTTTGGAACAAACAGAAATGTATAATGGGTAGGGCCAGTGACTTTTCGCGTAAAAATCGGAGCACACAGTAGACTTCAAAACTATATACACACCTCAGCTGTTGTTATACCTCCATTGGCTGCTGGTGCCGTGTCCGTCTTTGACCAAGCTACTCAGGACTAAGTAACCCCCACACTGAACCTTCGTGACTCGTGCGCAAACTGTTAACACGTGCCAGAATTTTTTTTAGCCAATCAAAGAAGCTGGACGACCCTACAGTGATTTGGACTGTATCTTGTCTCGAAATATTTTCGCAAAATATCACTGCCCCTAATAATGGGTGGCTTTTGGCCACAATGTGTGTATAAAAATGTTTTTTTTTTCACACTGCTGTGTTTTAAAATATACTTTGTGAAACTTGTATGTCATCGTACAGTGAATTTTGCGTAAACGTTTCGCTAGTAAGATTACAGGTTCTCAGCATAAAGTCCCGTGGCTTACAACTGTATTTTGAATATGTTTTCCATGTCAGTGTTTATTCCCATACTTGCTATTTGTCTTCGTAAAATCACAGGAATGGCGATAAAACGTTTTCTGAGTACAGTTCAGGGCGTACGGTAGGTCGGCACTATTCGGCTCACTTTCAATTTTACACCCTTAAAATAATTCGGAATATAATATTGTGAAACTTTAAACCTATTACAGCGAAATAGTATTATTTGAGATACACAGAAATGTAATTATTTGGAACAGATCGCAAAAAGAAACTATGACAGCAATCTACTTCTGTTAAAACGACAAACTTACAAAAATGTTAAATTTTTAAGAGTAATTCCGCTTAGCTAGTGGAGAAATTTCACTTACAAAAAAACTCTACAATATTTAGGTGTTCTTCCCCGCATGTAAATTGTTTTTTTTCCTGCAGTACCTACGCGCACCTTTCGTGAAACCACACTTGAACCACCTGGCATGTAGTACAGTCACACATTTGTTGCCTATTTTTCAGAAAAGTATCGGAGACCATATACATCTGTTGTTGAGTCTGATATAGGCCTATTACTTGTTGTAATTGACAAGTCTGTGAAATCAGGAGAAGGTAGGAATCTACCATCGGTAGAGACCTGAAGAATTCGTGGATTCATTTTGGGACAAGCTAGAATTCCAAAGACGTGTGTTTATATAACTTCAGCCATTTGTCCACGCGGTGTTCGATGCCTCCTGGACAACGCTACCTCAACTGTCGCCTTCCACTGTGACGGCAGACAACCAATGTGCAGTTGATATTGGTAGGGCAGTGATATTTCGCGAAAATATTTCCAGACAAGATACAGTCCAAAGCACTGTAGGGTCGTCCAGCTTCTTTGATCTGCTAAAAAAAATGTTCTGGCGCGTGTCAACCGTTTGCGCACGAATCACGAAGGTTCAGTGTCGGAGTTACTTAGTCCTGAGTGGCTTGGTCAAAGACGGACATGGCACCAGCAGCCAATGGAGGTATAACAACAGCTGAGGTGCGTATATAGCATTGAAGTCTACTGTGTGCTCCGATTTTTACGCGAAAAGTCTCTTGCCCTAGGTATCGGCATATTTGTACATACTAATGTAGAGTCTAGCCTGCAGGTAACTGAACTCGCGAATTATTCAGGTCTCTAACTATCGGGTATGAAGATGAGTTAAATGGAAATACGCCTGTACGTTCCGAGCCCCTTAACTATAGTGACAACCAAACACACTTAATACGGAGTGTTATTCTGTTGAATAACTTCTACTCCTCGAAAAAAATGTTTCTTCTTTCACAGTAAAAACAGTAGGATATTCCGCCCCCCAAATGTCATTTTAAGGGCATCTATTGAGATCGTGCGAATGTCTGTCTGGATGAATGTCCTCCCTAATTTTTTAACCCCCGAAAAAATTGCAATAACATTTTGTAGCAATGTGATGCCACTGACAATTATTACGAAGAAAGCTTTTATAAAAGCAATTTCCTGTATTCCTGAAGCTCGTGGCACTACTTCTAGGGTGCCAGGTGGGCTGAGCGGTTAGAATGCTCGCCTCCCACCAAGGCGAACCTGGTTCAATTCCCGGGTGGTTCACTCCTGATTTTCGCAAGTGGGAACTGTGCCGGACGCTGCCGCTGGTGGGCGGGTTTTCTCGGGGATCTCTCGTTTCCTCCCGCCCCTTCATTCCGGCGCTGCTCCATACTCACATCACTTCGCCCTCATCGGCTCTCAAGACCTCGATGTTAAGAGCCGCCCCAATCTCTTCAGTCACTCTTCGCTCTTGGTACTTCTAGTACGATAAGGCAGTTTGCAACCAACATTATTACGGAGGTGGAATTTAGAGCATTAACTTCGGTTGTAATAAGTATAATGTTTTGGTAGGAAGAGTTTACTAACCTGAAATAAAAAAAAATTACGTGGATCACTTAAACCTCGTACTTTTCATGTCCTACCGCAGCACTATATGCGAGCACAATTTAGTGGAAATATGTTGATTGGTTCTCGAGACGTGGACTAGGGAAAGTCTATGTGTATTTGTAATTGTCTCACTAATGTTGCATATGTTTCTGATTCCGTTCCTATTGATATCGCTGTCAACGAGACGTTTAGTCCTGCCTACCATCTTAGCTTTTCAGAACGTCATCGAAATTATTCGCATCTGTGTGGAGGAAATTAGGCTCATTAGTTATGTCGGTAACTTCTTATTTTGAACTTCTTAACGTGATGAAAATTTTAAGTAGACATTGTCTTCCAAACAAGAAGTATTTATAACAATTAAAAAAAACGGATCCATTAAACGTGAAACTGTAGGGGCAAAAAAAAAGCATCTCTACGAACGCTGAACTCGCAAAAAATGGAAGAACGTGTAAGAAATAGAGGAGGGGAGGGGGTGACCGCAAACGTTCTGAAGGAGCGAAACTGGTATAAGCAAGACGCCCGTCTATAAAGATATAATATTTACGTTCGGTGACGAAGATCCACAAATATTTCCGATCGTGAGCTCGGTGCCGAAGGGCCGGCGCTCACCACNCTCTTGTCTTGTCCATAGTGTTTCGAGTTAATGGAGGCAAATAATTTCCTTCCGACTGGTGTGCTAAAAAAGGCTGCCATATAAAACAGTTTGAATTAATTTTCTTTTTCTCTTTTTCTATTTTCTACTTGTGTTACCACATGCCGCATTCCAGACATTATAGAAATAAACTGTGGACCTAAAAAAACTAATGTCAAAAGATTTTTTTTGACTGGACCTTGGGACTGATTAACCTAACCAAGAAAGTGATCCTAAAATATTAAGCTTCATTTATTTACAATAGTATTAACATTTTAATAAGGTTCTGTCATATAATAACATGAACTGAGTAATTTAGAATCCAAAGCCGAAAAGTATTTCAAAAACGCCTCCCAGAAGGAAACTACCAACTATCTTCAATTACTAGCACCAAAGTTACATGCGGAGATAAACGCGCATGCTACAGTAAATATAGTACTATTTTTTTTTTTTCAAAATAAATGATTTCTTCTATCTCAGAAAACCATTTTCAACGCCATTTTAAATCTGAATATTTGGAATATAATTAATTCAGTTTTATTATTTAACCCATGTAATTGTCTTCCTGAGAAATGCTCGCTTTCATTTGAGAGAAAGCCGGGTCTCCCCGGCATGCCCTGGTTCCCGTTAACATTTAACCTTCCTCCTACACTGTCTGCACAGAGATCGCAGGAGGAGGTAGCAGTGAGGCTGCTATCTAGTTTTGTCCCTTTTAATACGGTATTCTGAAGAATGCAGGTTCAGTTATAGACTGGACGAGAATTTATTAAAACCACAGGCCAGTCTTTTATTGTTGAAAGATGATTCTAAGCCTGAAAAATCGCGAGAATTTATTTGCATAAGGTCTGGATAAAGACGTTGCCTGTATAAATGAGATGGTAATGATTGTGATCATGAGATAGTGCTTATAAATTTAATTATATTTTGTGTTGTTTGATAATTTGTATTTTGCAATCATTTCTCAATCCCTGAGGCGCTGTAAGGTACCCGAATCCTAAGACAGGCTGGAAACGTACGTTGGCAGTCTTTGTGGTATTTAATGTTTATTGTTAATAATAATTTAAAATAATTAAATTAGGAGGCGGTATTTTTGAAGCTGGATTTGTATATTTCGTGAGCGTCACGCGTGAAGTTAGTGCAGGAGACAGTGCTGCCATCTCTGGGTGGGGAGTGCAAGCTCCTCTCTCAGTGACGAAGATCCACGAATGTTTCCGATCGTGAGCTCGGGGCCGAAGGGAGGCAAGTGGTATAGACCTCTGCACTTGTTAGGTGCTCCTAATACTTCCTCAGGAGATCCGAGCGAAACTAAGCAAGTAAAGACGGCCCGGCCCGCCCGCCCGTT
>NQII01001509.1:284573-294621 GCA_002778355.1 Clitarchus hookeri
CTGCCATCTCTGGGTGGGGAGTGCAAGGACCCCGCTCAGTGACGAAGATCCACGAATGTTTCCGATCGTGAGCTCGGTGCCGACGGGAGGCAGGCGATATATACCTCCGCACGTATTATGTGCTCCTAATACAACCTCAGGCGAGTCGCGCCCGGAATGCGCCCACCGTGCGATTTCCGCGCGCACTACCTTTTTTTTTTACCTTAATTGCCTGCCATAGATAGAACTAACTAGCTGCTGTATTGTATTGTATGTATGTAGTTTATTCGCAGTTTCTTCACTGCTCGCCTCCCACCGAGGCGAACCGGGTTCGTGCCGGACGATGCCGCTGGTCGGTGGGGGTTTCTCGGGGATCTCCCGTTTCCCACGCCCTTGCATTCCGACGCTGCTCCATTCTCGCCTCGTTTCACCCTCATCGGCTCTCAAGACCTCGTTGTTAGGAGTCGCCCAAAGCTCTCAACTAAACTAATTTGTAATTAGTATGAATAAAAACAGAGAGAAAAGTGTTTCTCTTCTTCCACCCCCTTTTTTTTTGGCGGTGGGAATTATGTCACTGTTTTGCAAGCAATTTTTAATCGAGGCCTGAAAAATGCTCAATCTTTGTACCAATTAGTTCGGGTTGTTCAAAACTACATGGGCGACAAACATTCTTACCAGTTTCTATATTAGGCAAAACTATTTGATAGCTCTATTTTATTCAAAGGAAAATTGTGTTATATTAATTTATTAACATTTTTAGAGCCTCAAAGCCATTTTACAGTGGATTATTAGTTAGGAAATTGACATCGTTTGATGTTTACAATAATTACAGTCTAATAAATGAGCGGGCATTTTTAGCTTTATTTCCTTGGAAATACAGGCTTGTGCAATCAAACGACTCTCTGCGTGTCACCTCCATTTCTCCCTAGCAACTCTTTAACAACCAGACGAACCGGAATAAAAATTTTGCAGGAACAGTTAACGTTACGTAATATTTAATAGCGCATACTGTCTGTATTTACAGAACTGTGAATTTACAAACTTATCGGTGAGTATAATAATATCGATCAAAATACGCCGTATCAAGTCATGTGTTGATTGAAGACGGGAACAAACGCCAATTTCCGAAACGTCGCTACTGGTTTGCCCAGAAGATTGAGATTTTCTGTGTTGTTTTCGATGGGTCGTCTCTAGAGTTTTTGCATATTTATTTGTGTGTTTTTCTTTCTTGCTCGTTCGCTTGTTACTCGTACTATTTTGTTTCGTTTAGCTTGTTAAAACAAAATATGATAGACGGTATATGCCGTATTTAGTAAACTCTAGGCGGAATACACAGTGATATTATTTCCAACTTTTATGTTATAATTATATATTTACAACAGCTAGTATTGACTTTTATGTTATTGTGTTGTTATGATTGGACCATTGCCGACCATGAGACTGGAAATCACACACACACACACACACAGATCTCAGCAAGACAGGAAAAAAAAAACGCAAAATCCTTTTACAACACCACAGATAGATAATTAGGAAAACCTGTTTCGCTGTCAATAGAAAACAAAATATATACCATTTAAAATACAAAAAGACAGATGAACTTGTTATTACAAAATAAAAAAAAAAAGACACAGAAACCACAAAAATACCCAGATAAAAGAATAAACAAAACAAGTTGTTCGTTCGTATTTTTGTCGTTTTAATTATAAATATGTTTTCTATTGACAAGGAAACAGGTTTTCCTAATTATCTGTCTATGGTGTTGTAAAATGTTTCTTCATTTTTTGTCTTCCTGAGTTCTGTGTGTTTGCGATTATTATTTAGTCTCATTGTCGGCAATGGACACAGTCCAATCACACCAACATAATAATATGAACTCAGAATTGCCATTAAACTTCAAAGGAAAAATAGTCTTGGCTTGTTTTTCTCTATGATTTGAATGACATTCTCTCTCTCTTCCTTAACGACAACGCTCTGCAATGGAGTATGTCCGATGTCCGAAGTTAGTTTTCATTCAATCACTCGCCCGCATCGCAACATGCTCATGTTTTATAAAGAAAATAGGTAAACATATTACTAATTGATAGAGACCTGAAAAATTCGCGAATTCAATGACCTGAAGGCTAGACTCTACATACAGACTTATGTACAAATGAGCTGATATCAACAGTACATTGGTTGTCTGTTGTCACAGTGGAAAGCGCAATTGGACACCGTTCTCCAGGAGTTGTCAAACACCGTGTGGACCAATAACTAAAGTTATATAAATGCATGTGTTTTGAATTCTAGCTTGTCCCAAAATGAATCCGCTAATTCATCAGGTCTCTACTAATTGAAAATGTGTGTTTCCGCAAAATGAAGAAAACCGAGGTGTACTAGAGTGAGTGAAGAGATTTGGGCGGCTAATAACATCGAGGTCTTGAGAGTCAATGAGGGAGAAGTGAGGTGAGTATAGCGCAACGCCGGAATTAAAGGGCGGGGGAGAAACTGTAGATCCCCGAGAAAACCCGCCGGCCAGCAGCACCATCCGGCACGATTCGCATAGGGAATTGAACCCGGTTCGCTTAGGTGGGATGCGAGTCGTCTAACCACCACACCACTGCGGCCCCAAGGTGTACTGGAGCCTTTTCCTTTTTAGAAGTGTGTGATCAGTGTTATATTAATTTAATACATTTATTAGCCTTGCTTCAAGATCAAAAACACAACAGGGAGATATTAGGGAGTAAGCTTCGCTGAAGATGCACTAAGAAGGTTTCAAAGGCGCGCTGAGGTGACCAGGTCATTCAAACCACATAAGTTAGTTTTATAAGAACACATTTTATTACATGTCAACATACAAATACAATAAAAACTTAATTTATGTTCCTGGCTTGGGAAGTCTCCCGTCCTATCACACAGGGCCAGCGCTTCCCTTCGCCAGCAGCTGGAAGTCAGAGCAAGCAACTCTGGCCCTTGAAGGACCTCGAGAAGGAAACATGTGCCAGTCACAGCGCGTTAAACACCTGAACACTTTGCTCGCACGGTGACGCTTGTGTAAAGTCTCTGCACTCGCACGTGTGAAGTTCACACTTTTCCGCTCGGCATTCTGGAAGTCCACAAACCATATTTTATGTCGCGCGAGGCGATGAATTATTTTCATTTTAAAAGGTGATGGAGCTTATTTTAATCCAGAAAGAATTTTATAACAGTGACGTTCCTAAAATCATAACTAATTTAGATTTCATTGGAGTTTGAGCTACATATTTGTGCAGAAACACATGGGACTCGACCCGTAAATCTGCTAGACTTCACAAAACGAACTCAACAGGTACTTTACGTTAGTTCCGCCACTTTGAGCAATCACGAACGTGAGAAATTTAGAAGTGAGATGGGTAAATTTTGACAATATGTCAGTTCTTGCACTTGAGTTAAGGAATTGGGCATTTTTTCCTAAACTGCGAGGTTGTTCTTCATTTTCGAAAGTCCTGGTAGTGCTCACATGTTCTTCCCTACCTAGGCGTCGTCGCTACAACAAGCCGTTGAAGACAGACCGAGGCTGATGTTGAGTACTATTTTTGAAGTGAGTCCTGAAGTGCGAGGTTTGCACCCTGTTCTAGCTCGTCGCAGCGGTGAATCTAGGACCCGGCGCACGGCGAAGTGGTGCAGACCAGGGTGGCGACGGTCGGCTTACTTGACGGAGAAGCCGTCGCCGGTGGGGTCGAGGATCCAGGGGTAGTTGTTGGGGCACTCCATGCAGGTGAAGAGACGGAGGGTCTCTCCAGGTAGCTCCCTCGTCGTGAGCGGGCACGCGTTGGGCAGCGAGCAGTAGGGCTGGCCCTTGATGTCGCACTTCTCCTTCCACTCCTGGAAGTCCCTCAGCGCCGTCAGCTCGGCGGGGTTCTGCATCCACTGGATCACCTGCGCACGGCGACACACACACTCTCTCTTAGCTCAGCTCGCCGCGTCTCTCCAGACTGCCCCAGCAGCAGACACATCGTCTGCCCTTGAACGCACAGTTATCCTGAACGTTCTCAGATTTTTCTTTACGAAAAATTAAGTAACAAAAAAAATACTACATATGCCCTTATGTGATCATTAAAAAATTTTAAAATAAAATTATTTATTTGAAAAGTGTCAGGAGCTATGGAAGATCAGAAACAACAAATTCGTAAACAACGTTGGTCTGATTTTATATCTTAAATGTGTAAACATTTGACAGGCGATAACATCGCCTGTCATTATGAAATTAGGGGGTACCATGTTATCAGCCAACGACGTTAAGTTTCCTGTGGGTTTTATTCCTATAGTGTGATGTAATAATCATACGTGCATAAAAAGTGCACAATTCAGGCTAACACTATTCACGAATTAATGGTTTAATCTCAAAAAAGGTTTCTGACATTTTGTAAATGACTACCTTTGATTTACAATTTTAAATGGTGAGTAATTCCCTTAATAATAACGTTAGGTCATAGACCGTGTATTGTTATCTACTCCATTTTCTATAACGAATCATCTCACATAGTTTGTACGTAAGTATAGAGGATAATATTGTATGCCTAAGTCGCTTTCATTTGTTCGTTGCCGGCTGCCACAGTGAAAGCTAAGAACTCATTCTCCTTTAGTTTGGGTTCAGATGCTGTTTTAAAAACTTTATGACATAACTGAATTACATAACAGAATTTAATTTTTAAGTTGTCTGTGCTGACAAATTCGACCAAACAAATAACTATGAAACAAATGAAAAATTATTTTCACGGTACGTAACCAAGCAAACCACAAGATTAAAAGTTATAGCATTCTTGGTTCTGAATCAAATTTCATACAAACATTATTATTGAAAATTGACTTTGGCAACACAAAGACTAGAAATCCTAAATGTGTATTCGCCAATGATTAATATTTATTGTTATTCTAGTAATAAATGATTTCAGCAATTTAGTGCGTGTATATTACAACATATTTATGTGTTAGTGGGTAAAATCATTCGTCAAGATGGTCCGATTCAGCACGGCACAGCCGATACACAACGAAATATAACTCTAGTACACGATGATAATAGTGTTTAATTTATTTCCAAAATATTTTTGCGGAGTTTTAAAGTCCCTAGTACTATCCCTGTTCATCTTTTTATAGGAAAATTTTAAAATTAACATTTGGAAAATAATTTTGTAACCATAATGACGATTAATTTAAAGTAATCACTGACTCGAATTTGTACCGTAAAGTTGTAACATAGTTTCAAATAGTTCTAAGTAGTGACGGCGTATGTCAATAAAAATCTGCATGGATGAGAGAATGCTGGTGCTGTTTGGAAAAAGGCTGACCTGCCAGAGGGACACAGAAGTTTTCAGGACTGCATACGAGATGTAGCTATTAAGTAATAGGACTGGGTACCCCTGATGCCGCACACTTGGAAGGGAACGAAGGAAATGTAGGGTAGGTGTCTTTGAAACTTGGGGAGAAAACAACCCTTGGTCCTTCTCTCTATGTGGTTCAGTTTGCGTCTGTACTTTGGCGAAAGTGAAAGCTGTTGTGTCGTCTTGCTAAGATCATGGTTATTATCAAAAACTAGCAGCACGTGAGCGTGAAATCTCTTGTAAAATTTTAAAAAAAGTCTCCGAGGACGAGCGAGAAAAAAAAAATCTATCTTTGTAAGCACAACTCATGAATTCTGTATCAGGACAATGTGCTCGCTCATAATGCATTCTCTGAGAAGAAGATTTAAGTGTGCAAACGCAGCCATGAGCTCAAGCATCCTTCATGTTGGCCATATTTGGCACACTGTTACTTGTATCTGTTCCTCAAAGTGGTAAGTGTATTGTGAGGATCTTATTTTCGGTCTGTTGAAGAGATTAGAAAAAAAGTCAGAACTTTTGCAGAAAATGGAATATTGTGAGCTGCAGCACTGGTTTGAACAGTGGAATATGTGTATGCGGTGCTGTATGGACAGGAGAAGGGATACTGTGGAAGGAGGTAAAAGGTGCATCAAAATATTTTAGCCCCTAAACTACATTTTCATCGGCAGTTCCGTTAGTTAACAGCCACGTCTCGTGCAGACGTGCAAGTTTTATTTCCTATTAAAAGGCGGCTGTCTATTTGAACGAGCGACTCAATGCTTGGTTATTGCAACAGTGAACTGCCATGATTGGCATGTACACAACCAATTTACGTAAAGAAAAACCCTCTCACGTGTTAATATCTGACAATGTAGGATTCGAAGTAATCTTGTTGTGAAATGTTGCACTACCTGGAATGATGGTCTCACCTGAAGCATGGTGACGAAGTAGACCTCGTTGCGGGCAAGCATCTCCTCGATGAACTTGATGAGCTCCTCCTTGAACTCCTTTTTGCTCTTGAGCCAGGAGGCGTGGAAGTTGAGGCCGAGGGGAGCGCGGTTGGTGCTGAAGTGGCGGTTGAAGTTGTGCCTCAGAAGGCGGCCGAACTGCTCGCCGGTCTGGATGTTGGAGCACGAGTCGACCATGTGGCACCCGGGCAGCGACTCGTCGAAGGTCGGGTCGTCCCTGCGGTCGAGCTCGTTCATCACCATCTCCCAGACGGGGTGGCTACGGCTGGGGCAGTTGTGGGCGTTGCCGTTGCAGCGGTGCGGCATGCGGAAGAAGAGCGTGTACGGCCAGATGGGCACGCGGCCCAGCGACGCCGTGATGGACGCGTCGTACACGAAGAACTGGTCGGCCATCATCTCGAACTGCTTGTTGCCGCCTACGCGGAGGTACGGGGCGCGCACGCCGATGATGGAGCCGTCGGTGATGTTGGCGAAGCGCTCGATGATGAGCCTCGCTCCAGCCATCTCGGCCAGCCAGTCGTCGTACGATCCCTGGGACCAGTAGTTGGGGTCGTCCTTGTGCGTCAGCGAGAAGACGCCGATCTCGTGGCCGCGCCGGTGCAGGTCCTGCACGGCCGAGTAGTTGGTGTACTTGTGCGACACGAAGAAGGTGCCGCGGATCTGGCAGCCGTTGGGGTTCTGGCGCACGCCGTTGAAGATCTCCTCGTACAGGTCGATGTTGTCGACGTTGACGGCTCCGTTGAAGCTCAGCGTCACCATCTGGGGCACCTGCGAACACACCACCTTACAGTGCTCGCTTCCTGACAGCTGTTTTGAGGGTAAACTTCCCACACCATACTGGATTTTTATTTTTTTTCTAGCGAGTTTACATTAAAAAAAAAAATTCTAAGTTATCCCTAAACCCATTTATCTATTGACCTTAAGCAGTAGTAGACATAACGACTGAATTACGAACTGTTATTTGTGTCACAATATTGTTTTTGCCAATTTTTGGCAAAAATTTAAATCGTGACATCATTATGAGATCGTAGTTCCTTTGTCTTGTCTGTACTGCAGTGTAAGATCAATAGCTAGTTAGGTGTTAGGGTTCTTTCATAATATTCATTTTTAAAACATAAACATACTAGAAACATATAGAATATGGTGCAAGAGGTGGAAGGTTTTCCTTAAGGGTGTGTCACAAAAAAAAACATTATTTTATACTTGTACGAAACACCGGTCAACATGTAGACTTTAATTGTATGTGCACACTTTCCTCGCATAAAATAAACTTAGATCGCATTGTATTTGCATCAGGGCATGTATAAATAAAATAAACTAAATCTTTTACAAATATTTGACTAGGGTGATTGAAAAGTAATTTCTTAATTCATTTTAAGGTATGCTTAGCGAAATTTATTTTACAAAAATCATAGACTTCTACAAATAAAATAATTACAAAAATATTCTTATTTTAAGCAATTTTTTAAAATACGAAAACATTTCATAGCGTGATTTTGAAGATACCTTGAAGTATATCATGGTGTCTTAGTTGAGTAGAATTATCTCATTTCGATAACTGAGTTAGTTTTTATTATTTTTACGCACCGGGGACACTAAAATTGTAATTTTGACAGGTAATTGTGTAAAAAATATGTCGTATAATTTTTTTATGCGAGGGATTAGTACTTGTAAGGAATGTATACACGTTAAACAGAGTTTCGTATAAATATAAAACCACGATTTTTTTTTGTGAGCAGAGTTTAGCCAGTGCTCGTACGCCGAAAAGCAAGCCAAAGGGCCCATTTCCTAGTATTTAAGTACACTAAAATCAGCCTTCTGAACATGGCTGAAGTTGAGGAGAAGGACTCACCTGGTTGACCTCGAGTGCCTTAGGAATGCGAGTGCCGTCAGCGGAGCAGAAGCAGTCGGGCAACACGCACTGCGTCGGGTCGCAGTCCGGCGCTCGGTTAGGGTCTGTCTCCACGGCTGTAACACACAAAATACGCCTTAAGCCCATGTCACACTGTCACACTTCACCGTCAAACTGCTTCCAATAACATTGGTATAATAAAGCTGGGCAGTTACGACGTCATCGAAACGTCATAAACGCCGCCATGTTTTTATGAGAAAGTTGGATGGCTGCAGTTCCCATCAAACATTTAAAGATTCGACCGGTTGTAAAACGTTGTTGATGTTTAACGGCCTCGGCCAATAAGAATCGTGCACGGTAAAAATTGACGTCAAGAAACTTTAAAATAACGAACAATTATTGCTGGGAACAAAGTAGATAATGAAGATAATTAGCTTATCTAGAAGCTGTCTGGGCATGAATTATATTTTAAGTGAATATTGCACATAATATTAAGAGCCCAGAGGCATAATATTTGATGTCTGATGATTAAAACTTGAATTTAGTCAAGAAGCGAAAATAAATTACAACGTTCCTTGCATTTCTTCCTCTGATGGACTGCATGGAAAAACAAAAGCAATATCTCACTAAGAAAATAATATATAAATAATAATTCAAATAAGATACTCCCAATAAACAAATTTGACAATGTGACACATTTTAAAACACATTAAAGATTGTTTGATAAAAATTTTTGAAAGGAAACATTTGATGGCAGTATTTTTTTGTCTTCAAATTTTATAGGGGTTTCACGAGACGAACTTCTGCAAACAGCTATTGCCGTGGCTTCAACTCCACAATAATGCCTTGGAGCGTGAAGTGACGGGCATTATAAATGCTAATTTAATTTCAGCACGTCGAGACATCTTATAGCCTTTGAGAGTCCAAACCTGGAATTGTGAAAATGGCTGCTCTTCGTTGAAATCCAGACATTTCACTGCAGAATTACGCTGATGAGTTCTTGAATTCCACTTTATTATTATAGTGAATCGCGCTCCTCCTAGTCGCTGGTCCGAAGTTGGCTCGACCGTTTCGCCAGCTGTTAGCGACTTGCTGATTGTCTTGTCACTAATCCTGGTTCAAAGTGTTCAGTTGTTGGACTGCTAGGGCAGCGTTCTAAAACGTTACTCTGCGAGTAAAGTTCAGTACTTTACTGTCACAAAACACTCTCTCAGTAAACGCTTCAATCGCGCTTGGCAGTGTCCGAAAACTGCCAAGTGATTACTCCGAGCATCTCGCCAGAGTAAACGTTTTACAAGCCATATTCCGGCGAGTAACGAAGGATAAACTGAAAAATGGTGGGACGTTTAACATAATTAACGGAACACAAAGGAATTGTAGACATTCTGGGTACAGAGACACGGTAAAATTACAGATGAGAAGTGATAAAATAATTATTTTTTTTGTTTAAAAGTTAACTTGTATAACTGGTGCATTTCTGGACAGATTTTATATAGTTAAGTTAGGGCAAGTAAAGCTATCTATGTATATCGCAATTTTTTTTATATAAAAGAAGTTGTGGAAGTGATGAATATATTTTGAAATTTACGTTGTTTGCGTAATCAGTACATGTTTGTAAACAAATATCACACTGCTTACATCATGCTCGTTCCAAAACCGCATTTACTTTCGCTTTTCTCGGAAGTGACTCTATGATACTTTACTCTACTCTGAGTGTCGTTTACGAACGCCGCCTAGAAGGGTAGGCAACAAATGAATAAATAATAACTTTCCCCAGAGGTAGAAACACGTGCGGGCAGGAAGGAGCAGTGGCTTGCGCAACCACGGGTGTTGCACAACTGCGGTGTCGTGTGGCCCTGGAGAGGGGTGGATTACGGGAAAGAAGGGAGGGTGGTGGACCACGAGGGGAGTGGTAGCGGATCATTGGCGGG
>NQII01001509.1:294642-357891 GCA_002778355.1 Clitarchus hookeri
AACTTGCCGGACCAGCAGACACCCAGCCACCGCATGACGTCACAACCGTGGTCTGCTTGTGTCGGTTTCTCCCGCACCATCTCGCAGCGCATTGCCATTATCCACAAAAATATTCGTTTGGTTTTATAACTACCCCCAGGAATTGGCACGGGTGTTGTAGTACAGATATAACGACTTAAATATGAACTGGTTTTTATGCCACAATATCAATATTTTTTTTTCAAACTTTGGCAGAATTAAAACTGCGACGTAATTATGAGTTCGTAGTTTTCTTGTCTGCACTGCAATGTGAGGTGAACAGCTACACTGTAAAAAATTGTATATTCGTTCAAGTAATTCTTTGGAAACTAGTGGCCAAATATATTTTTGTAAAACTACTAATTAATTAGAGTAAATTTCCCGAAACCTTTGTGTAGAACGTGTAGAACTTATGTTGAGTTGTAACAAGCAAATATTGTAGGCTTCAAGTTTATTATAAATATTGAGCTACACAAACAGTTTAGTATGTTTACCAAAATAATGTGCTGTAAATGTGTAATATTTCAGCTATAGTTACATGGAAATCTTTAGCAACTAGTTTCCAAAGAATTGCTTGTAACAAGTGGAGAAAGTTTTTACTGTATATTTGGGTATAAGAGTGTTTTCGGAATTTACCTTTTTAAAAATATAAGCAAGCTAGGAAAACCAGGAATACAGCATGGCGTGCTTCAAACTCCTTTCACGATATGCATATCGCTTTCCAACAAAAAACACTTGGTTACATTTACAGAGAATAACCATGTTACAATGGAGCAAGTTACTTAATAAGTATATTTTGTCTTTGTTGGGTTTATAAACCTTAATTTTCCCGCATTTTTCGGCGTATTAAAATATTTTACAAAGTAATTTTTGTATAACTATGGCTGGGGGCAAACATGACGAAAGAAAAATTTAAGTTAACTACTACTTGAATAAATTAATGTTTCTTTGTTCACGTTAATTGAATTCTACATGTGTATGCAGCCACGAGGTACTTGAGATGAATGCAATTTAATTGGCAATTATATCGTTTTTCACTATGGACAACTTGGCTGTTGGGCGTGAGCGTAAGTTTTTATTGCTGAAAGACGTTTTAAACACTTTTCTGACTGTAAAATTCTGTAACCCTGTCACTGACTCATACCTAAGGAATAGTTTGTTATTTTTTAAGGTGTACCCAGAGTACAGAGATATTGCTTGCCAGACTGATCCACAAAAGCAAAATATGACTTTTGCACTTCACTCTTTGGCACATTTCTTTGGCTGAAATCAGTATTAAATCAGCTCTGAATATATATAGACCGGCCTCTGTTTCAGGATATCCCCCTGTCAACTAAGTAATCAATAAACTGTATTAAACTAACAACATTTATCTTTTCAGCAGTGTAAATGATTAAAATACAGAGATTTGTAACGTTTGTAAACTTAACAAAAGTGCCATCATGAGGATGAATTTGATGCCGAATAGCTAGACATTGGCACCCGATGTTAACTAACGCATACTTACACGACGCCTACCTCGTTATCGAGTAATAAAACTAAATTAAAGTGTATATTATAATGACCATCTTATCATTAAAACTTAGCCTTATGTGGGGGAGTTTGATTGTTAATGTTGGTACTTACTACAGGCATTCTCGTCAGACTCGTCCTTGCAGTCGGGCTTGTCGTTACAGAAGAGCTCCTTCTCGATACACTCGCCGTTGCCGCAGGACAGCTTGCCCTCAGGACACACAGGCTCGTCAGTCTTGAGGATCGGCAGGATCTTCCTGGGCTCTGCAATACAGCGACACGTGACCGCGGTTAGCTGGGCCCGACTGGCCTCAAAATAAAACACCCTAGATAGAGGGAGGAGCTGGAGCTTCTGCGCCAGCCAGTAGCGCCGCGCCATATGGGCGGACGGTGGGAGGAGCGACTGCCGAGCCACGCCCCTGACGCCATTGCCCCCAACCCCCTGACTAATCACGCCGCAGCCTGTATCCCAAGTTGCATGATGCCAGGGGCTGCTCGGGCCCTCCCACCTCAGCATGGCGCCGCCGCTGTGACATCACGAGTTCTAGTCCGAGTAGGTGAGATTGTCAGATAATTATGTAGCCATGCCACCTTTGCTGTCGTCATACTTGCTTTCTCCACCCCCCCCCCTTTTCCCAGCCCTTTCACGAGCAGTGTAGCTAGACCGAGTTACGTGGTGTCACAGGACGGTGTACATGGGATTTAAAAAAAAATGTATCCTGATAAGGAATCAGCTCTTTTTCATGTGCAGATGTACTGCAGCATCACTAAAAAATATATATATCTCAAGTGCTTATTAATGAAACAGGGTGTAGTTAATCTATATCTAAAATAGCACGAGATATGATCCACTAATGCATCTAAATGCTGGACTGGTATTGCAGTAAGGCCATATTTTTGAAATGGTCCCTCAAAATGAGTTAAACTGGTTGAAATTTGGTACATTGTAATAGTGCAAGAATTTTTAAATGAAAACAAATAACTATAATTATGCAAAATCATTACTAAAATTTGTCCACTGTTTCCAACAAAAAAACCCTGACCCATGGAAAGATTCTCAAACGAAATAATTCTTTCTGTGTAGCTGAATAATGGTACCGAAAAAGACCAACTCATCAACAAGAAAATTTACAAATCGCACACTTAAGATATGAATTATATGTGTAAATTAGTACAGTTTTAATAATTGAAAATTCCTGTAACTCTATGGTACGGGCTTTGTAGTCACTAAAAATATATTGGAATCATCAACCCAAACCGCGGAACTATCTAAGTATTATCGTAAATCATCGACGTCTGAGTGAATTCAAGTCACTCATTCCTGGGAACATAATAAGCCACTTACCAAATATTTTGTCAAAAAATACTTTGCCGAAATTGTTTAAAGCTACTTTTCTGTAGTAGCCAAAAGATTATTTGCTGGTCATTGATTGATTATTTTTGTAAACCACAAAATTTTAGCACAATTCTTTTCTTCAAAGAAGTTGTTAGTAAATTTTTTTCAGGAATTACATTTACACAGATTTGTCAGACAGATTTTCCGTGATTTGGAGTGAATCTCAATGTATTACACACAAATGTCTCCGGCGCAATTCTTTTTTTAAGTTACATGTCAATAGTTTTACGACCAATACCCGGATAGGTGATCATCATGGCCCTCAAATCTACATTGTCTTTTTTTTCTTGAGGATCAGCTTGTACCTAAAGGGCAGTTCTTCACACAGTGCCCTGAACGAATTCCTTAGACGGGAGGATTGTAGTATTTGCAAACGCTTAATAAGCTTTCTTCGAGCTTGCGTGCACAGCTTTGGAGGTGCGAAGGAATGATGGAGCACGAACAAAGAGTAGTGCGATAGCGGATGTTACAGGACAAAGGGCAGCATAAAATTGCGAGCCACCAGTTAATCAGTTCGGTGGACACGGCAAGCAAACACACAAGAAAGAGGAGAGAAAGAGAGAGAGAGAGAATAAGCTCACACGGGCATTAGCACACAGAGGAAGGAAGTGTTCGCGTTAATTTTGATGCATAGGACAGGTAACACAAAGACAGAGAAAACAGCGGACGAAGGAGGCTCTGAATATTAATACTGGCATTCTGAAGTGAAACGTTTAGTTGTGAAGATTGGCGCAGGAAGATTTCTGAGGGAAACACAAAAAGTTCGATCGACACATAGCGAACAAAACACATAAGAAACTTCGCAGTTATATAAATGGTACCTTACAGTCGCATTAAATTTTATCATAGTTAAAGAATTTGTGTTACGTTAAATTATAAAACCTGAATTCAGAAATAAAAATTATACTTTCCCAAGTGAAATTAAGATAAACACGAGTACTTGTAAAATTCTGCAATCGTGGGAAGTGCTAAGCTTCCCAGACTTGTAAAATACAACTGCGAAGTCACAGAACAATAAAAGCAAACAACATTCAGTTTCATATAGTTATGTGTTAGTCACTTGAAATGCATAATTATTAAAAGCTTTGAGTTAACACAATGCTTACATACCGCAAAAAGCCAATAAGAAAATACCGGAAACCAATTAATTAATTGTATCGAAACTATTACTTATAAAATTAATTAAATTTTACTGTTAACCAGTATAATGTTTAGGTGTGCTCAAGTCTCAAATTATTCTTTGTCATGATGAATCTGCGTACACGTGCTTTTAAAGAATGGTTACGATTTACGTAAGTAAAAAAATCATGTATCTAGTAGTATCGTGTTCGCTAATTTGTAATGATTTCGTAAGTGGATTGAACCAAATCACACACAGACTTATCGGTGACGTGATATTAGGCACGTAAAGCGTAGATACAGAAAGAGTGAATGCATCCAGCACCTATAATTTTCGCAAACACCGATATTTCAAACGGTACACGACCTACCACACCCAAACATTTCTTTAATCATTACTGATGCCCTTGTACCAAGAAAACAGAAAGCAAGTGAGAAGTACGTTTAGTCCACACTAGCAAACTGTGCTGTGCATATATACTGCTATCGTTAGTAGACGCAAGCTTGAGCGAGCACGATGTAGAGGTTAGTAGAGGAAATGAGGGAGTTCGGGGACAGTTAGAGAAGCCATGCAGAGGGCAGCGCTGGACTGGGAGCAAAGTACTGGCAGGTGCAGTAACGACCTACAAGAGCGGTAGTTGGTGCGCTACGTGATGTTGGCACTACTGTGGTTTTGCCTGCGCCACTCAGGCCTCTGTACATGAGCTCGGTTGAAGCAACGACACAGCTCCGGGCTCCGAACCACCAGGTGCAAATACAGACATTGGGACTTGGGAAATACATTCCAAGCAGACTCTGAATGGCATTCAGTGCTTCATATGGGTTTCATTTTTAGTTAAATCTTGGTGCAAATAAAAGGAACTATTTAATTACTTACCCAAAAAGTTCTCTGGCAGGAAGTGTATTTGTGTAAGATATAGCGAACTAGTTCCGATTTATTGATGACTTGACCTCCAGCTTTATTGAGGTTCTGATCCTTTCCAGAGCCATCATATCACCAATTATTCTGACTATATGTGTTTATATAAGGATTTTTCTTTTATGATAAACGACATACATAGGAATCTACTATTGGACTTGGTCCATAACACAAACTGCGCATAACTTAAACATGAGATTTTTCTTCACGTGCAAGAGTTTTTAGGTTTCAAGAAAATTGAGGCAAAATGTATAGTATTTTCGTCTCCAATCCACGGTAATGATGTTATGTCAAAATAGACGAACAAGAATTCTTTCGCACTATAAAAATTGACTGATAAAAATTTTTACACTCACACTGAGAATATTTGGTCCAGAGATCGATGTTAAAAAAAACGCTTTTGCATGGTGAATGTATTCACGTTACTTAATATGAATACACCATACTTTTAGTTACAACTTTTTATTTATAACTAGCTTACCCGGCCACGCGTTGCTGTGGCATAAAATATTTTGGTTCTATTCATTTCTGTGAAATTAATTTAAAGTAGTATATGTATATATGTAAAAAAAAAACATTGAGAACAACAAAATGAAATGTTCAAACAGACAGCTGTCAACAAAGGCGCTTCCTGACGCGAAAGCATGGTAAGAATGAGCTTTTTGCAGATTTTAGTACCTTTGCAGGTAATACGGATAAAAAATAAATGGGTACAAACACTCGTGGGAACAAAAGGAAGGTTTATAAAAAAAACAGTATGAAAATTGGTTAATTTTTTTCGGGAGTTATACGCGTCCAAACAAACGGACACAACATATATATATATATATATATATATATATACACACGCACACACGTAGGATTGTTTATTCTAGGTTTGTATTGTCACTACTTGCTTACCACCAGTTAATCACTGAAGATTTTATTTAAACTGCATTTACAGCCATTTGCAGTAAATTTTATGTTGCTGTCTCATATATAAATGGCTTCGAATGCTCAAAAAGAACTAACTTATTTGGAAGGTATGCCATTATTTACATGGTGAGTCGTCAATGTGCTTTTTGTACAGTCCATCCCCACGCGGATGGCATTGGGACTGACTGGTTTAGTGTCTCAAAATGATGCACGAGACTTGCTCCATGGCGGAGTCCAAGTAAAGCTACTGGTGTCTGTATTTGCCGCGGTGGTGGTTCGCGCCGCCCTGGACCCGCCGTGCAGCACTCCAGACCCGAGAGTCCCTCGGCCTGAGACCGCAGAGGGTGGGTGCGCCCTCCTTCGCCTCTTCCGACCTGCTACGGCCCTTCACCTCCGACCTCACCCCCCTAGCCAGCCCTCCTCAGGGGCGCGGGACAACTTACTCTCCAGCCGGTCGCAGTTGGTCACTTTACCCTTCCAATCGCAAGTTTGCTTATCTACGTCGAAAGCCAGCCCGGACGGGCAAGTGATTTGCTTTATACCGGATTTTGTGCACCTGATGACAATTCAAGAAACAACAAAACACTTTAAAAATAAGGTTCACTGGTTTTTTTTTTGTCGTGCAGAATGAGGGAAGTTGCTCTCAAAATGCCATTCACTCATGAAAATGGACTCAAAGACAGTGTTGTCCATGGATAATACTTAAAAGTGAAAACCTCTCTAAGTAATGTATCAGTTTATAAGTCTGTAGCAATAATGGTTTTTGGCCAGTTGTAACATGACACTGCTATTTCTAAGATCCCTGATGTATTGAGTAACTGATCCCTGGCATTGCATCCTCTCTATATTAAAAATCTCCCTTTATGATACATGGCTACTGGAATATCCAACGTAAATGGCATTTCGAGCAAGTTCCCACCCCCTGCACCACAGCAGAGACTACTTACTCTCCACTATATTACAGTTTTTAACATTTGTCCTCCAGTCACATGTCTGGCGGTCAATATCAAAGGCTAAGCCGTTGGGGCACCGCACGGATGCCAGTCGGGTAATTCCGTTCTCTCCGGCCTGGTCGCACCTGAGACAGAGCATAGCGTGAGAACATGGCCGACGACTCCGCGCTCTCCGGCACCTCCTGGAGTCCTTCCATGCCCAGCCGGAGTTTGGGCTCTTCCCCCGCTAACACTCCACACACAAACCCATTACATATCTCACATATTCCTGCGCACAGCAACCAATTTCTCCAAGCGGTGAGTGATCATCACCCTATGCATTGCAGGGAGCTGGTCTGTATCCAGTTTCAACCTTTGTCCATGCGCTACATTAATTTAGAACAAGTGGCTGGGATCCAGGACGCTTTTGTCATGTTACAGGCCAACAATTGTTGGCAACAGCACATACGGGGCAGACACATGGATGCTACAAAAATCAAATGTACACTTATTCAAGAAATATGACTTTGTGAAAAAAAATGTAAGGGATTGTGAAAGGGGAAGATTCAAACAGAAGAGGTTTTGATAAAAATTTGCAAGCATAATAGAGTAAAGGGAAACAATAGCACAAAAAAAAACTAAGTGGGTTTTCCATTTTACGTGAAAGTAATATTGAATATGGGAAATGATATTACACTGGAAATAATGAAGAAAATGAAGCAATATAAAGGAGAGTACAGTTGTTAAATGAAACTTTGGCGAAACGAAATAGATATAGACGTATAAAAGAGCTCCGAAAATGAAGAGAATGTTGAACAATAATATTGCGTGTGATACAACAAACTTCATTCAAGTGAGAAAACTAGTGATGAGGACGGCCCATATGCCATAATATTGACAGCATATCAAATTGGCCTTCAAAACTGTTTAACATGATACAAAATCATATTCACCACGAGCATCAAACTTTACAACTAAGACTAGTAAATTTTAACACTCTAGCTATCTCTTTATAAGATTTTTCCTAACAAATATTGAAAACATTTATTTTTCCAAAATAAAAACCACATAGCGCATACTTAGCAATGCCAAAGTGTTGCTTTATACCTGCACTTTCTTGGCAATTAATGCTAATTACTTTAAGTAAATAAGAATCCCTTAAGTTAACTATCCACCGCTGCTGCTGGGACACTTTCTGAAAGATTCCTTTCATATAATGTAATAAATCTGGTGATACGACTAGTACATTCCATGTCGAACGACAAGTGACTCAAAGCAAGTTGATATGAATTCATTGCTCAGATTACCCAAACAAAATGTTCCTTGGGTAGGCAGGTAGATAGCATTTAACTCCTTAACTAACACATTAATTTTTCATTCCAAGTGTTACAAAAGAGAAAATGTTTTGGTTTGACAGGTACTCACGAATTCCTTGTAACCACCTGTACGATGGAACATATGAAAAGAATTTATATTGGCCTATAGCTCTGGCAGCAACCAATATTGACATGTTGGTGTCCCAGCATCAGCGAATACCAACAACCAGGAAAAAATACACTGTCTGCATTGGTCCGAGTTTCTTACCTTGTACAACACTGATCATAACTTTACATAGTTAGCAACGTGTCTCTGGTGAAAGAGTATACTCGGATTAATACGTCATAAGAGACGGATAAAGTTGCTCAGAGAAGAAGGAACTGGGCGATCGGCCATGTCCTGTGGTAAGGAACTACCCAGCATTCACCTGGGCGTAGTGGCCAGGGCGTTCGCCTCCCACCACGGCGATCCGGGTTCGATCCCCGGCGGGTTCACTCCCGTAATTTTCGCATGTGGGAATCGTGCCGGACGATGCCGCTTGCCGGAGGGTTTTCTCGGGGTACTCCCGTTTCCCCAGCCCCTTGCATTCCAGCGCCGCTCCATTCTAGGGTCTCATTTCTGTCATACCCGGGGATGACGGTCACCTACGGGTCCCAGCTGGAAAGACCGTGACTCGGAGGGTGTCGCCTTGCCCTGGGTGCACTCCCCACACGCCATTTATTTATTTTCATTCGCCTGGAGCGATTTAGGGATACCATAACTTTTCTTGGGGAAGGTAGGTAAACTGGGAAAGTGGCTAAGGGAATTATTATATATATTTATTGTTTGGCAAATCAAGTCCTCCTGAAGAAGTAGGTTGGCACTGGACTCTGGCCGAGAAGGCGTGTCGTCGCAGAAGCTCACCTCACGACGTCACGGCAGTCGCCCTCCGTGCTGAGCCGGAAGTACTCGTCAGGCGGCCTGTTCTCGCACAGCTCGTCCACCGACTGCTCCTCGTTCTCGCCCTCGTCATCCTGCCGTTTGTGGCGCACCCCCTCGGTGAACACTGCAACCACAAACCATGCACAACGCTCTTAATTACATTAGCTAAGGAAGAGATTAACTGATATTCTAATTTAGCGCACGCTACCAGCACTTTCTCAAGAATGACCGCAACCACGGTCGAACTCACGTGTTTCAACAGTGATGTAGCGTTTGTTTACATTTGGCTTTTATCTTCCAAGCATTTATTTAAAAAAAAAAACTTTACCCAACTTAATTACACTGTATTTACGTTAAAGCTTAGTCAAAGTAGTGAGCTGGCATATCATAACAATTATTCATATAAACAGTGTGCTAAGAAAAGTTGTTCAATCTTGGAACACCATCATTTGTTACTGTGTAGCTGACATGCGCACTCTACGCCATATTTACTATACGCATCACACACTGCAGCATTGGTTCTTGGATTGTATTTCGCCGTGGTCCACCATGTGAATGTCCTGGAATTAGTTTTCATGAAATAACTTAAATAGGGGGCAATTGTCGCTGGAATGTACTTCATCAAGATACCTTGTTGAAATGTCACGAGGCATCCGAAATATATCAATGATTACGCACTGAGTAACAAAGGGGCTGCGGTGGCTGAGCGGTTAGCCTGCTCGCCTCCCACCAAGGCGAACCGGGTTCAATCCCCGGCCGGGCCACTCCCGGATTTTCGCTTGTGGGAATCGTGCTGTATGATGCCGCTGGCAGGCGGGTTTTCTCGGGGTCNCCCCCCCCCGTACCTTCATTCCGGCGCTGCTCCATGCTCACCTCAATCACCCTAATCGGCTTTCAAGACCTCGTAGTTAAGAGCCACCCAAATCTCTTTGCTCACTCACTGAGTAACCAAATGCAATTTTGCCATACTGCGCGTCAACTGTCTTTACGTGACGACAGTATGAGGCTACAGGACACCGCCCCTGGTTAGTGGTACAGTGAGTCTCAACACATGCGTACGGCAAACCGGTTGGCGCGGGTTCGATCCCTGATCGGTCGGTGACTCCCCAAGTTGCCCTACAACTAGTTATGTAAATGAAGTACGTGAGTCAATAAGTAATCTCCCCCACGTTCCCTCGCTGGTGTTAAGACAGCTAGAGGTGACCTGCATGACCGGCGTTCGGGTTCAAATCCCGGCCCAGCCCACGATAAGTACGCTTTTTTATAGATCTAGGTGCGTGCCTATGAATACATAGCCTACACTTACATATAACTCTCTCCCTCTTTTATTCCGAGCAAAGGTCTGACATTAATAAACAATAAATATATTAAGATATAATAAATATGTACTGAAGAAATTATAAGGGGGTCATTCGCCTCGACCAGTTAACATATACTTACGTGATGTCTCTGGAATGCACCGTTTATGTTTTACGTGATAAATGTCCATCGAGAGTAAAATTAGTTTCACCCGTGATACTATCATTAGGGCTAGTTTGATGTGCTTGTTGTCTGAAACGCAGCTAGAAGAGAAAGAACCGTAAACTAATTTATATTTATTTCTGATTGCTAAAGTTTATTAATCATCTAATATTCTTTCTTGTAAGTTGCAGATCAGAATACTTGTTACAAAAAATTTTCTCTGCAATGCAATTTAAACTGCGGAGATTTTTGGTATAGCAGATTTTAAGATATAGTTATTTGAGAGAATAATTACACATGTTTGGAAGTCAGAAGGAGTGGAGAAAACGTGTCGGAGATAATTGATCCCCCCTCCCTACTAACCAACGAGCAAAGGAAGTGAAATTACAAGTCCGCCCAGATTGCAGGCGAGCAGTTCGTACCACGAAAATCGCTTTCCTTTCGCGCGACCCGGGAAAAAATAAACGTTGTGGCGGCGGTAGAAGGGGCGGACCACAGTATCTGGTATCTCCAGTTGCTGGAACTTCCACTGGAGCCCGCTGGAATTACTACTCGCTGCTTTCCCTCAGCGGACGTCAACCACCTTTAACGCCTTCTCTACCCCCACACAAGCTGCTCCTACGAGTCTCCCTGTAGTCTATTCACAGAATCTTCACACGTTTTGAATCAAACCTTTGAAATTTCACCCCGCGCAAAACGTGTTTGGTTGTTTTCCTAAATAAATCATATTTATAATCCATTCATAATTACTTCCATTTTTTTCTGAATCCTTGCTAAAGTTCTACTTTCACCACCTCATTCAAACAAATCTTAACCAAGTTTAGAAATTTTTACCTAGGACAACGCACCGCATTTGTGCGCACTCAATTCAATAATGTTTTGCATGAGAACTATTTATTACTAATGTGTTACCTACACACCTAATTTATCTCCGGTCGTGTTCGAATTGACCATTTAGTATTTTAGTATTTAGTAGCGTTCAGTTCGGACGCTGTCGATTGTCACTTCTACAAAGATGGTTGCTGTTTGATAATTTAGTATTTTAGTAAGTTTCGTTACAACTAAATACCAAAATACCAAATACGTCATCATTATCGTCGAATAATTCTGGACACGTGACCTTTTAGTAAATTAAAGGAGCCAAGTAGAGCATGACCTCTGTTCTTATTCATACTAATTATAAACTAAATATAAGTAAAAGTTCAATTTAACCAAAAATAAGGCACTTTCATATTAANTTCTTATTCATACTAATTATAAACTAAATATAAGTAAAAGTTCAATTTAACCAAAAATAAGGCACTTTCATATTAGCACACGTATAAAACGCCTGCGATCGACAGTATACATAAGAAACAATCAAACACGTCATACATGGGTGATTTTTCAAAATTTTGCTTCAGAAAGTGTGAAGATACTTATAATACACTACAACAAGCGTTTCAAACTTCCGTCAATATAAAGATACGTCCTTTTTCAGTGGAATGTAACTTCCATTAATATNACTACAACAAGCGTTTCAAACTTCCGTCAATATAAAGATACGTCCTTTTTCAGTGGAATGTAACTTCCATTAATATTTGGTTTGCGACTTAAAATGTTGGCCTCAAAATAAATAAGAATAAAAAACAGAGAGAAAAGAGATATGTTGGTAATGAGTGGCAAGAAATAGTTCACGAGTAAAATGTTATTAAAATAAAATGTGGCGCGTTAGTAAAGGTTTCTTACATACTTGTGGTTTTCACATAAAACTGTTGGAATCACATTTCTTTGTTATGTATAAATATTATTGTTTTTGGCTGCCCACACAATGCACACTTATCGCGCGCTGGTTTCCCATTGGCGTATTGTTCCAGATTTATTTTTGTTTCGTAAGGATACGTAGTGATAAATATAAATTGTATAACCTTTGGACCCTATTTAGCCTTAGACCATCCGGGGTTTCACATTCTCATTGTCACCTTTTTCTCATGGCGGTCACTTGCTCCACTGGACATAGTTCTTATTGCTGCACTGGGCATGTTAGCCTCAATAGGAAAAAAAACTCTTTGTAGCACCTTCGCGAATTTTCAACCACTACCTTCACTAGTCAAAACCACATAGTATAACCTCATGGGCGTCAGATGGTCCCCAGGGGATGCGAATCCCGAGTTGTCCCGGACCTAAGATGAATGGTGGCAGACCCCGCACCCCCGATTACCAACCAACTAAAAGGAACTGTTGATGGGGCTATGGTCGGCCCGTGCTTCTTCTTCCTTTCCATGACACTTGTGTGTTTTCCTGAAGGAGTCGACTAATGCCCCTACCAACAGTATCAGATATTTCCATACACTTGAATTACTTCATAGTGAAATTCCTGCTTGGGCCTACATAGTGAGCTGCCCGAAAGTAGAAATTTAACAACGGGACTTCAGAAAGGTTGGAGGTAACCACGAACAGACTATACTCCTCCGCCCGTCACGCCCGTCACCCGTGACATTTTGTCACGTCCGCACGTGCCCCGCGTGTCGAAATGACGCAGTCGCCTTGCGGGCGAAACTAGCTCCGTTGCGCGGCGAGCGGAGACTTCTACGCGAGGCTAAGACACAAACCTTCCCAGCCTGCTCTTGCTGCTGAATAAACCAATGGCATACATGCTGTTCACGGTAGACTGAGCACTTTTGAAACACCTGCTTACGATCTACTTCGTGGATTACATTGTGTCCTCTCACTACATGTAAATTTAACATCGTAATGGGCCTGATCACGTTATGAATACGACGGTCACGTAAAACTGGTTAAATTATTAAAAATGTAAATATTTTACAAATTTGCTCATTATTACTCTTAAATTTTTTTAAAAAATATGGATGAAAAATTAAATCGTTCCATTATTAACAAATGTTTTACTAACACTTTTTATTCAACGTTAAGTTAAGACATGGAACTACTTTCCCTCCATCCTTACCAACTTAAATGGACGCATGCTAGACATTGTGCCTTTCAAAATATATGCAAGGTAGGAGTAGTGATATTTTCCAAAGGTTAATTTCAAAAGTGCTCATTTCACCGTGAACATCCTACGCGAGTGAAGACACCGAATGGACGAGGATACGTGTCGCCGTGAGGTTGGCAGCTGTGGGACGAACTGCTTGGCGAGAGCTGGAAGGAGGCTTAGAATGCAGCCCGAATGTCAATCAGCAGCTGGCGTGCAGTGAACCCTTCCCCGCCGTTGGCTACGCAGTGGCTTTTTCCTCGAGGTCGTTGCGCAGCAAACAATGAGTTGATGTTTTTCCCCCAACACCGTTGAGTCACACAGTGGATAAGAATACAGAGGTGAAACGGCCGCTTTTCCGCGACCTCCAGCCGCTCACGCCACCAAAATGGCGTCACTAGCCAGCAACACGTCGGAACGCCGTTCGCCAATCTGCGCATGGTAAGTCGATAACGATGGAGGGAAAGTAGTTCCAGGTTTCCACGTTGAATTAAAAGTGTTAAGTAAACATTTGTGACCACTTAAATGAATACTTTTGCGCTATTNGTTCCAGGTTTCCACGTTGAATTAAAAGTGTTAAGTAAACATTTGTGACCACTTAAATGAATACTTTTGCGCTATGTTCTCTTACTGCACATGCGTGTAAGAATGAGCAAATTAGTAAAATATTTACCATACTTATAATTGTACAGTTTCACTTGACTGGCGTATTAATACAGTGATCAAGCCTAGGGTAATGTTAATTTATGTGGCGGAATAATACAACATGTGCTACAAGTAGGTTTTATGCAGGGCGTTCGAAAGTGCTTGGTTTACCATGAACATCTTATAGTGTTTCCACTAGTTGTTTAAACCTCCTCGAGGATTCTGGCCCAAAAATGAACAAGCAAGAAAACGCATTACCAATACTGGACTGCCACTGTGGCAGTGACGAGCCAATGAGCAGTCGGCATCTGCTTGAGTATTACAACGTCTATGAAGTCTAGCCTACATGTTACTGAACCCACGAATTTTTCCGGTCTCTTAATTATTTCTGTATTGTCAGAACTATTTACAGTAAATTATATACAATATGTTTAGGCTGGATAATTTCCTCGCGGGATGGTTGGCGGGATAATCTCATGCCATATTGCCAGGGCGTAAGGTCGTATTGTCGATCTATTTCGCGATACGCGTCCCAGTTTCTCGTCTGTACATGTCCATGTTCTGTGCGCCCCAGCCGGCTGGCCGCAGCTACAAGGAGCTTGGCGGGTTGCATACACCGGACTCGGCAAGGGGAAACCTCAACCTGCCAGACCTGTTCCCTCGACTGGTCCAGAGAGGCAACCTGAAGGTGGATGCTGCATCGCACACGTCTTGCGAGTTACTAGATGAGATGAAAGGGGAGAGATAGAAGTCATCTTGGAGCTACCTGTTTTTTTAGCATTAATATTTATGTATATAAATTTCTTGACTGTCAGAATATTGTTTATGACTCAATAGAGTGACTGAATGTAATATCATTAGAGTGTACACATATACTAAGTGGACTCAATCTTAAAGAACGTTTACAAAGACGATTGCATGTGAATTGTTGGCACGTTATAAAAAATAAATAATTTATACGCTGTGAGGGAGTTGTGTTATCAAATTTTAGTGTAAAACTAACGCTATGGAAGGAAAAATTATTTTAAGATGGTGGTTAAATCTCTCCTTTGAGGTAGCCGGCCACCTGGCCTATCAGAAAAAATCTATGCAGGGTGATAAACGTGCTTGAGTTGTGTCGTAAGAACTTAATTTTAAGAAGAAAAATTTCTTCGTTGGGATAAGGTAATAATTAAAATTGTTTCTGTGTAGTCCTGGAAATTTTATTACAAATTTCAAATGCCACTCTTCAAACACTACACGTTTGCAAGCAAAATAACTGCATTTCGGAAGGTCGCTGTCTCACATCGAACTGCGCACTAAAATTAGACTCAATCCGTGTCTCTAACTCAAAATAAATAAACTTAGACTTGTCACGCTGTTAACTAGAACGATACTATGTAAAATCAAGATCTTTCTTATAGAAAAAAATAGTCGCAGGACAATCACCGCTGCCATTAATTGCCTGTGCTGTTTACTAATTTTAAATCATAAATTGAAGAACAAAAACCGCCATTATTTTGAAAATTTTCTATTTGATTACGTACCGTGTTACTCCTTTAGATTTTGGACGTAAGGTCTAAATATGACGAGATGATAATGATACAGTGCACTCGGTACCGAAATAACAGTACCGATCATTGCGTTTGATCATTTATTACGTCTCCTCCAACAAACGGATTTTGTACCGATATTCTCGTGCTCAATAAACAAATTACAAGGTGCTAAAATTAACGTTGGATGACTCAAGACCTGTAATTATTTGATCTTATTGAAAAAAAAGTACAGTCTCTCATTCAGAAACTTGTTACATTACACACGTATTCATGAATTTTTCAATATTTCTTAAATATTTTCTGAAAAACATTTTATCGTTTATTTCTAATTTTAGTTAGGTTGAAATTCTTTAAAGGCAGGGGTGTATNAGTGATCAAGCCTAGGGTAATGTTAATTTATGTGGCGGAATAATACAACATGTGCTACAAGTAGGTTTTATGCAGGGCGTTCGAAAGTGCTTGGTTTACCATGAACATCTTATAGTGTTTCCACTAGTTGTTTAAACCTCCTCGAGGATTCTGGCCCAAAAATGAACAAGCAAGAAAACGCATTACCAATACTGGACTGCCACTGTGGCAGTGACGAGCCAATGAGCAGTCGGCATCTGCTTGAGTATTACAACGTCTATGAAGTCTAGCCTACATGTTACTGAACCCACGAATTTTTCCGGTCTCTTAATTATTTCTGTATTGTCAGAACTATTTACAGTAAATTATATACAATATGTTTAGGCTGGATAATTTCCTCGCGGGATGGTTGGCGGGATAATCTCGTGCCATATTGCCAGGGCGTAAGGTCGTATTGTCGATCTATTTCGCGATACGCGTCCCAGTTTCTCGTCTGTACATGTCCATGTTCTGTGCGCCCCAGCCGGCTGGCCGCAGCTACAAGGAGCTTGGCGGGTTGCATACACCGGACTCGGCAAGGGGAAACCTCAACCTGCCAGACCTGTTCCCTCGACTGGTCCAGAGAGGCAACCTGAAGGTGGATGCTGCATCGCACNGGGAAACCTCAACCTGCCAGACCTGTTCCCTCGACTGGTCCAGAGAGGCAACCTGAAGGTGGATGCTGCATCGCACACGTCTTGCGAGTTACTAGATGAGATGAAAGGGGAGAGATAGAAGTCATCTTGGAGCTACCTGTTTTTTTAGCATTAATATTTATGTATATAAATTTCTTGACTGTCAGAATATTGTTTATGACTCAATAGTGACTGAATGTAATAGCATTAGAGTGTACACATATACTAAGTGAACTCAATCTTAAAGAACGTTTACAAAGACGATTGCATGTGAATTGTTAGCACGTTATAAAAAATAAATTATTTATACGCTGTGAGGGAGTTGTGTTATCAAATTTTAGTGTAAAACTAACGCTATGGAAGGAAACATTATTTTAAGATGGTGGTTAAATCTCTCCTTTGAGGTAGCCGGCCACCTGGCCTATCAGAAAAAATCTATGCAGGGTGATAAACGTGCTTGAGTTGTGTCGTAAGAACTTAATTTTAAGAAGAAAAATTTCTTCGTTGGGATAAGGTAATAATTAAAATGGTTTCTGTGTAGCCCTGGAAATTTTATTACAAATTCCAAATGCCACTCTTAAAACACTACACGTTTGCAAGCAAAATAACTGCATTTCGGAAGGTCGCTGTCTCACATCGAACTGCGCACTAAAATTAGACTCAATCCGTGTCTCTAACTCAAAATAAATAAAATTAGACTTGTCACGCTGTTAACTAGAACGATACTATGTAAAATCAAGATCTTTCTTATAGAAAAAAATAGTCGCAGGACAGTCACCGCTGCCATTAATTGCCTGTGCTGTTTACTAATTTTAAATCATAAATTGAAGAACAAAAACCGCTATTATTTTGAAACATTTTCTATTTGATTACGTACCGTGTTACTGCTTAAGATTTTGGACGTAAGGTATAAATATGACGAGATCATAATGATACAGTGCACTCGGTACCGAAATAACAGTACTGATCATTGCGTTTGATCACTTATTACGTCTTCTCCAACAAACGGATTTTGCACCGATATTCTCGTACTCAATAAACAAATTACAAGGTGATAAAATTAACGTTGGATGACTCAAGACCTGTAATTATTTGATCTTATTGAAAAAAGGACAGTCTCCCATTCAGAAACTTGTTACATAACACACGTTTTCATGAATTTTTCAATATTTCTTCAATATTTTCTGAAAAACATTTTATCGTTTATTTCTAATTTTAGTTAGGTTGAAATTCTTTAAAGGCAGGGGTGTATNAATATTTTCTGAAAAACATTTTATCGTTTATTTCTAATTTTAGTTAGGTTGAAATTCTTTAAAGGCAGGGGTGTATGTGTCGATGTTGTGTTAATAACGTCAATAACAGGCTGGGCTAGTTGAACGGGCAAGTTGAAAGCTCCCAGTTTAGGCAGGTGGTCGGTGAGAAAGCAAAAGTAGACCTGGCAAGCGGCCAAGGACCTACACTTTCCCTGAAGTGTCCACACTGGTCCGAGTGTAGTGTGAAGTTGCCAGCGTGTAGGTACCTCGATCGAGCAACACGATTATCGTGTGTGTATGTGTTTTTATCATTCTTTATGCCGTCTAAAAGCACAAAGAGATTGGGGTAAGACGGAATGATATTATTACGTTGAGAGTGATTGAAGAGATTGGGGCGGCTCTTAACATCGCCATCGTGAGAGCCGATGAGGGTGAAGTGAGTATGAGGCAAAGTTGAGATGAAAGGGTGGGGGAAATGGGAGACACCCGAAAAAACCCGCCGACCAGCGTCATCGTCCAGCACGACTCCCACGTACGAAAATCCGGGAGTGATCCAGCTGGTAATCGAGCCCGGTTTCTCCCAAGTGGGAGGCAAATAGTCTAACCACTACACCACCGCGGCTCCTATTAAGTTGAGAAGCTTTAACTAAATGGTCTCGCACAATGAAAATACGTGAAAAATAAGATGGTTCAATAATATCACCACGGCAAACTAATAGAGTAACACTGTAAGTTTTCGTTAATCTTATTAGTGTAAATAAGTGAATTCTTGTTTATCTTATTCGCAATACGTTACAATCTGTATATGTGCCTTATCCAATACACTACATTTTTTTAGAGTAATTTTAACTAATTATTATGACTGTCGTATAATTTTTAACGTTATTTTTAATCTTTGAGAATTCAATGTGTTAAGCTTTAACTTGGAATTTTAGTATAGCTACTTCTCCCAGACTTTTTTAAGCTTTTATTCTGCTTATGTATTATTCCTTGATTTAAAGTTAATGTAGTCTATTTTTTCACTTGCTAACTGAAAACAGATCCTATGTAAGTGTCATACGAAAAAAGTTTACTATAGGTATATGCAAAGAGCTCACTGAGGAGTAAAATTTTGGTAAACACACAGGACCGAAACTGTTACAAAATAAACATAGTTATTAATAGTGTAATATATGAAATTACTTTCACTTATTGATAACAATTACAGATAAAATCCAGTAATATCCGTTAAACATAATGTTATTTACGAATACNATTACTTTCACTTATTGATAACAATTACAGATAAAATCCAGTAATATCCGTTAAACATAATGTTATTTACGAATACCAAAATGAGTTTTCATGCGCCGTTATTCTGTGGCGGTATTACGACGGAAGATAAAGACATTTATTCTCTGATAAAGTTCTATGTTCATCATCATCATCATCATACTCATAAAACTGAATACAGAATATTTACAAACAAAATTTGGAAGGTTTTTGGACAAAACCTTTGTTAGCCGCAAGTGAACACGTATTTTGACTGTAATTTATTCCTGTACGTGAGAGTATAAAACTGAGAGCAAACTGTGAAGATTAGATTCGCCTGGCGAAAGGAGGGTAGAGTGGTTCCACACGACAAATCGGGGTTTCCTGCCCGCACTAGTTCGTTGGGAACGTTACAGTTCGTTTCTGTGAGACACTTTCACCCGACCACCGCAACGTCTGCTAAGAAGGTTTGTAGCGCACCCGCGGACTTTTTCCTTCGCGAAGTGTTCCTCCGGTGTCAATGACTGCGAGGCGTAACGCACAACGACGAGCAGAACGAGTCTTGGTAATCATGAAATAAACCGGGAAAGAGAATAAAACGACGTGGTGAAAGCCAGAAGTAAATATCTCTGAAAAAACACCTGAAATGTAAAACTTTCTGCAAGGGCAGACCTCACGAACTTTAGTCGGATGTAGGTTGGTTTCTTGTCGGAATAAGCAACTGGCAGTTTCTGCTTCAGTAGTGCATTATGCGTTCACAAGAACTCATTCCAACACTGGACGGACCCCACGGGTACAATTGTTTCTTTATGTGTATGTTATTGTTCATGAATGTGTTGTCACGGCAATCTACTATTCCATTACACCAAATGTCGCAAGTTATGTTGGAAATTTCCCTATACCAAACTCTCAACCAGGCGACAGCCTTAAACATGGAACCTATGGAAAAAAAATACTGAAAATCCAAGATGGCGGGGAATAATTTCCAACTTACACATTAATCTTTCGTTCCAGGTGTTGCAAAAGAGGAGATTTCTGGTCTGACAGTATATATAAATTCCTTGAAACCAAGTATACGATGGAACCTATGAAAATAACCAGAAACCAATGATAAAATTTTGGTGTCCCAGCAGCTGCCAATACCGATAACCAAGAAAAATACGCTGTCTGTATTGGTCCTAGCTTCTTGCCTCGTACAACACCGACCATAACATTACCTAGTTTGCAACGTGTCTTACGTGAACGAGTATACTAGGGATAATACGTCAAGGGGTCGCGTGCAAAGGCGAGGACGGCTAGAGATGTNGTGTCTTACGTGAACGAGTATACTAGGGATAATACGTCAAGGGGTCGCGTGCAAAGGCGAGGACGGCTAGAGATGTACTCCTCGCCGAGACGGCAGGCGCCCAGCATCACCATGTTGCGTCACGGAGGGGGCGTGGCGAGGTCACCAGGTGGGCGGGGCCTCGCGGTACTTTGGGTAAGTGACATTCCGGAGGAGCGAGCACTCGAAGGCCGGCTTGCGTGTCGCCTACTGCGCGGCCTGTCCTCGCCGCCTCAACTTTCACCTTTAACTCCCGTAACAAAGNTCGCCTACTGCGCGGCCTGTCCTCGCCGCCTCAACTTTCACCTTTAACTCCCGTAACAAAGTAACCAAAACTCTCGCACCACACCGAGAACAAACATATGGTTGTAGGAACAGAACTTATGTACCCACAACACATAAACACTGTTCATACAGGGACAACGGTTATAGTCTATTCTCGGTTACTTCCAACTTTTCTGTAGCCCAGGATATTTCTCCACCTCGTGCAAACAAAGCCTAACCGAGCCTAGAAAACCACACCAAGGGAATCGTGCCCACTCAGTGTAATAATGTTTTGCATAAGAACTATTTATCTCCAGGCATTATCATAACACCTGTTTTCTCAATGTTTTTATTCATATTAATTATAAATTAAATATTGAAATTTATAAATATAATATATGTAAAATTTTAAATTAACAAGAAATAATTCGCTTTTACGTTAACAGAAATATAAAACGCTTGTGAAACAAGGCGTATTTAGGAAATAATCACAACACGTAATTCATGGGGTAATTTTCCAAAGGTTAGATTAAAATAGTGTGAAGAAACCGCGAATAGATTTGTTGTGGGTGTGTAGAGATTTCCGCGGTTCTTAACATCGAGGTCTTGAGATCCGATGAGGACGAAGTGAAATGAGTATGGAGCAGCGCCAGAATGAAAGGGCGGACTGCACCGGAGATCCCCGAGAAAACCCGCCAACCAGTGGCATTGTCCTGCACGACTCCCACGCGCATTGGTTGTTGTACAATCTGGATATTGTTAACGCAGGTAGTGACCGCAGAAGAAATGCGTGCTGTGGTCTTGTCTGTGATTGTACCTGCTACTCTGAACACAGTTCCTGCAGCAGAGCATTCTGTTCCTCCTATAGAAAAGACGGTTACTCCAACCTTCAATAATATTTGGATTTGTTCCCGCGACAAACAGTATTGAAATAAAAGAAAAGAACATTCTGTTGCTGGTACAGAAGTTTGGTCGCAACTGCCCTGGAGCCCATTTACAAAACTGTTCTGTTGTCGCTTTTCTGCTGATTTATTTTTCGGTGAAGAGGTTAAAAAAAACTTCTGTATTTCAATATTACTAATAAACAATAATAAAATGGCATAGCATAACCAGCATAAGATTTCCGAGAAAAAAAAACACTTGTTTCGACAGTGTGCCTAGTTTTTTTATAACAGTGCAGATATAAAGATGCTGCCAGAGATCTTTCTTAGATAATAAAGAATGGGATTGAATTTTTCCTTTTTTTTCCCTTCATTTTAATGGGATTCACCTATCTGGAGTGGTTTTCCGCGTATGATCCCTACAAATTCAGGAACTATAAGGGCGACACTGCCACGCGCATCAAGTGCACCACCGCCGCTATGCGCCAAGGCTCAGAACTGGCGTGCAACGTTCTCGTCTCGCCGCCGGTGCCTATGGGACTTTAAGCGGTGACTCCATCATTTTAATTGGTGGAAAGTCTATGGCAATGTTTAGTGCAGTCGATTGAGTAATTTTGTATGCATTTGACTTTAATTTTTTGAAGTGCAGCACTTTGAAGGGGGGAAAAAAACAGTTTCTGGCTGTGTTGGAGTGCTCCGAAATGGTATTTCTAATTTGCGTGATGTAATGTTACGGTCTCATAGTTTTGTAAAAAAAAAAAAAAACGCAGCTCAATTACCTGGTAGGCGGGCACCTCACGTAGTTTCTCCCTTTAGTTACTGTGTACAAATATGTTTAATTTACATATTGAAAATTTGTTGGTGGTACAATAGTCTTCTTTGTATAAGCTGATTTCGCGTCTATTTATTCGTGTAACGTGTTTTTCATGAATATACGCCCAAAACGGGTTGTAAAGTAGTGTTTCACCTTCATGGTTACAGTTTATATTCGCTCAAACGTATTTGCGATATGAAATAACTGTGAATAAGAGACGCATTTACAACATTTCCCAGAAAACATAGGCCAGTCACAATCAATAAAAAAAAAAAATACACCTGGCGAGGTATGCACAATGCCACCAGCATAACAAAATCTGTAGTTTACTCTGTTTTCTAACGTTGGCAGTACCGTATAGCCTATAGTATATTCACGGTTTCTTCACACTTTTTGAATCAAACATTTGAAAAATCACTCCACGTGTGACGTGTTTCCTAAATATATAATGTATGACAAGCGTTTTATACTTGTGTTAACATAGAAGTACGTTATTTTTGGTTTAATTAAAAGTTTAGTTGTATTCTACATATTGTAATATTTAATTTATAATTAATATGAATAAAAACCGTGAGAAAATAAGAGTGTTGGTAATGCCTGGTAAGAAATAGTTGTTATGCAAAATATTATTAAATTTAGTGCTCATGAAAGCGGTGCGTTATCCCTTCAGTGTCATTATATAGACTTGGTTAGCCTTTGTTTGCGTGAGGCGGAGGAATATCCTGGAAGCGGAACTTTAGCAGGGTCTCAGAAAAGTTGGAAGTAACCGGGGATGGACTATACTTCAGGCTTGCGTTGGCAAACAAATGACTAGGGTAAGGTTCTCCTCGTTGTACCGTTGACTTAAAACTCTCTACAAGCTGTTCACGGTAAAGTGAGCACTTTTGAAATCAACCTTTGAAAAATGTCACTGCCCCTAACTGCATGTATTATAACGGACACACTTACTGGCATACTCTCAGTAAAGTTGGTAACGACGGACGGAAAGTAGTTACGTGCCTTAACGTTGAATTAAAAGTATTAGGTAAACGTTAGTGAGTACTGAAATCATTACTTTTGCTGTACGTTTTCAGTGCATTTTAATAGTGTAAGTTAGCACTTTTCTGAAATATTTATTGTCCTTATAATTTTACGTTTTCACTTGACCGACGCATAAATAAAGTGAGCATGTCTATCGCAATGTTAATTCTACATATGTTGGAAGAATACGGATTGTGAATACAAGTAAATCTTAAGCAGGGCTTTCAAAAGTGCTCAATTGGCCATGAACAGCTTGTACTTGTATGCTCGTTGCACGCAAACAAAGGGACTGGAGGGGATTGGAAACGCTAGCTAACTGCGAGCGAGGTGAGAAGGAGAAGTTGCTTGTGACCTCGATCGCAAGATTTCTCTCGATTCTCTCTATTCCCTCCCCTGCCGGCAGCTGCCGTGAGGGACACAGAGTGAGAGAGGAAGAAAGAGTGTGTGTGTGTGTGTGTGTGTCTGTGTTTTCTCGCTTCGACGCCGTGCGCCAGCTACCCAAGGCGAGCCCGTTGCAGACAAGTCCGCCGTCGGTAACCAGCTTCCAACGACTCCCTCGGCGCCTACGTTGAAAATGTCGCCACGCCCAACTCGTGCGAAATGAACGTTCCTTCTACCAAAGCTAGACTCACAACCAACCATCTCACCCGTCAGTCGCCCGTCCGCCCGGCGGTCATGTGGTCCAAAACAATCTCAATTATCTAGCAAATATATGCCGATATAGGTTAGCCAATCACAAAAAGATAACGGCATGCAAGCGATTTTAGACAAAAATGCACATTAACCCAAATGCTTACGTTGGGTAAATATCGCATTTAATTTTCTAGACCAATGAATATCTGAAGTAAATATTTCAGCTTACTCTAGGAAAGTTATGTAGAAACTTTCTTAATAAATTCGAATAAAATACAACAAAACAAGAATACGTAACGAAAAATAATACGAGTTGCTTTCACCCTCAAATAGTTCTTAGGGCTTAACGTTGATCGAAATTGTAAATTAACTAAAGTAATAAACAACTTCGCGTTGGGACAATAACAAAAGGTTAGAAAGAGTAGTTTGAAAATAAATTACCTCAAAAAAGTGAGAAAGGTATCCCCAGATGCTGAAAACTTCCCGTAACAACGAACTGAGAGCAGTGTTCCAAATTTATTTTGTTTAATCTATATTGGCACGTGCCGTAAGAAGAAAAAATTGCTGAGACCATCGAAATAATTTCTGTTGCTTTTGTTGACATTTCTTTGCTAATGAAAACACCTGGAAGCTACATTACTGGTATATTATATTCTAGGTGAAAGAAACCAGTCCGTATACCAAATAAGCACTATGCAAATGTCTAGCGAAATTTTTAAAAAAGAAACGTGAGAAGATATTGGAACAGTTTCAATGAAAACGTATAATAAAAAATGTGCCTGGCAAGTCTTCTGAGGTTGCTTGGTTTTTCTTGTAACCGGTAAAAGAAACCTGATACTTTCCCCACCTCTTGTTTCGCGAGTGGTAAATACCACAATTAGTAATCCGGAAATTACCACGGACTTGTTTGATGACAAGATTGCCCTGAAGCACTTACAACTACTGTGTTACTTTTATATATGGTCCGCGTGTCTCTGCATGACTGTACATATAGAGCCAGCAATAAACAAAGAGAATGGCACGTTTCACACAAAGAAAATGAACAACCGACTCGAATCTTGCTCGAGCTTTCAGGGGAACATGCAGACCAGGTGGCCGTCAACATAAATCCGCAAAATTTCTTGGGATCTGAAGCACCGTCACCAGGTTCTGAAAGGGGGTTAGGCAACAGGCAATGGCGGCCGGTGTTGTGCTTCAAGGTGTGGTCATGTTACGTCACGACTGTACACCGACGGCGCACGCCAGAAGCCACGGAGAACGTGTGGTACTGCCGTCATTCACGAGCAAGAGTTCAACGTACGACAACCACGCGTTTCACTGGTCGACGCCTAAAACTTGTATAGGTTGTTCACTGTTAACTGAGCACTTTTGAAATCAACTTTTGAAAAATTGCACAGCCCCTATTTGCATGTATTTTAACTCGCACATTGATCAACTTGCACCCAGTAAGGTTGGTAACGATGGAGGAAAAGTAGTTCCACGTGTTAACTTTGAATTAAGAACACTGAAAATATTTAAACCGGTTTTTTTTGCTTAGTGTTTCTTTACATGCATGCAAGTATAAGAATATGCACATTTATAAAATTTTTACGCTTTTTAAGTAATTTCACAGTTTTATTTGACCGACGAATGAATCAAATGATCAAGCCCCGGCAACGTTAATTTTACTCATGGTGTAAGAATACACAACGTACATACAAGTAGAACTTAAGCAGGGTTTTCAAAAGTGCTCAGTTTACTGTGAACAGCCTATACTGTTGTTAGTACAGTGGCTGAGGGACTGTTGTGAGGAACGCTGGTGATTTGCCACAACCGTGCTCTCTGGGTACACAAAGTAGGAACACAAGAGGAATGAAGGGTATCNAGTAGTTCCACGTGTTAACTTTGAATTAAGAACACTGAAAATATTTAAACCGGTTTTTTTTGCTTAGTGTTTCTTAACATGCATGCAAGTATAAGAATATGCACATTTATAAAATTTTTACGCTTTTTAAGTAATTTCACAGTTTTATTTGACCGACGAATGAATCAAATGATCAGGCCCCGGCAACGTTAATTTTACTCATGGTGTAAGAATACACAACGTACATACAAGTAGAACTTAAGCAGGATTTTCAAAAGTGCTCAGTTTAGTGTGAACAGCCTATACTGTTGTTAGTACAGTGGCTGAGGGACTGTTGCGAGGAACGCTGGTGATTTGCCACAACCGTGCTCTCTGGGTACACAAAGTAGGAACACAAGAGGAATGAAGGGTATCGCGACATCTCACTAGCGAGCGACGAGGCACCCATCACACACGACTGCAGACCTACGCTTCAATCCTTTCAGGGATGTTTTACAGTTTCACAGGAAGTGGGTTTTTATTATATCAACTGTTCACCGATTGACACATCGTCCAACGAGAAAAGACCCTCTCGCGTAGGAGGTACCATTCGTTTTTCAAACAGTATTCTGTAATCTCGTAAAGAGTTTCTGCCAGTAATATGAAACACAAGCGCATTATAACTGGTCCCGATATATGGCAGAGCGTTATACCGATAGAGTGCGTTCACGATTATATCAGAAATTTTTGAAACCCTGCTAAAATTCTACTTTCACTTATATTCCTCCGCCTCATGCAAACAAAGCTAGCTAAGCCTAGAAAAATACATCGAAGGGACAACGTGCCGTATTCGTGTGCACTCAGTTAAATAATATATTACCGACACGCCTATTATCTCCCTGTTTTATTCACATTAATTATAAATGAAATATTATAATTTATTTATAGAATATAGGTAAAGTTCAATTTAAGCAAAAACAATTTACTTTTATATAAAAATACTTGGGATACATGGCAATTTCAGGAAACAACAAAGCAAGTGGTATTTNGTCCAACGAGAAAAGACCCTCTCGCGTAGGAGGTACCATTCGTTTTTCAAACAGTATTCTGTAATCTCGTAAAGATTATAACTGGTCCCGATATATGGCAGAGCGTTATACCGATAGAGTGCGTTCACGATTATATCAGAAATTTTTGAAACCCTGCTAAAATTCTACTTTCACTTATATTCCTCCGCCTCATGCAAACAAAGCTAGCTAAGCCTAGGAAAATACACCGAAGGGACAACGTGCCGTATTCGTGTGCACTCAGTTAAATAATATATTACCGACACGCCTATTATCTCCCTGTTTTATTCACATTAATTATAAATGAAATATTATAATTTATTGATAGAATATAGGTAAAGTTCAATTTAACCAAAAACAATTTACTTTTATATAAAAATACTTGGGATACATGGCAATTTCAGGAAACAACAAAGCAAGTGGTATTTGGGGTGATTTTTCAAAGTAAGTTTCAAAAAGTGTGAAGAAACAGCTTTTAGACTGTAGCAGTACAGTTATGATCAACAAATAGTCATTTACTGCAGCACTAGGGCATGCGTAATTCAAGAAGCTCCACCTGAACTGCTAGTCATAAAACTACGTAGCTGTTGTAAAACTCATGCTACAATTTCGCCTGAAACTATATATTTGTCAGTGTCTAAAGAGCACCAGCGTTCCTCGAAACAGCTCGCAACCCGCCTCTGCATCACGTGGTTCGGAGTCCGGCTCTACTCACCGAGTCCCAGGAGGAGAAGCAGTGCCCACGTAGACTTCCTTCCCGCCATGTTGTCTCGGCGAAAGGAGCGGTGCGCGCGCTTTCCTGTTTGTTATATACCGCCGGCGGTCGTCGCCTTCCGCATGCGCCGTGCCGCACTCCAATCCTCGCTGCCGTTCACTTTCACCCNCACCGTCTCCTCCTGCTCCATATATTTCCCACGGGTCCCTCCCCCTTTTCCCCTCCTCCTCCTCGACCGCACCGAACTTTTGGGTCGCCGCGACGAGAGAAATCGCGAGCAGAGTTAAAGGAGCCCATCTCCTCCACAGACCAGAGATGAAGTAGACAGATACTCGCCTTCTGTCGACGTCAAGCTCGCTTGAGTCGAAGAACAACGCGCACTTCCTATCAATCAGATGTGGTAATACACTGGAATCGCATGCGAGATTTCCCGGGTTCAATTCCCGACTCGACCATCCTGGTTTCGGTTTTCCGTTGTTTCCCGGAATCACTCCAGGTAAATGCGGGGATTTCTTCTTAATACAAGACGTAGATGATTTCTTCCTCGTCCCTGATTTACCAAGTAGCAAGTTTCGTATCTTACTGACACTGTTTTCGATGACTTGCGTAACTCCCAGTAGACTCTTTGTTCCTCCGCAAGAATACCATGGTACTTGTAAGGTTTTTAACATTTTAACATCTTATGTTCATGTCTGCAGGTTAATTGCCGTTATTGGATGTTGTTTGAATGAACTTAGTGAGGATATTCCTTGTGAAAAATCAAGTAGTAAATACACAGGACACTTTATACGCAAACTGAGTTTTAAAGAAAATTTAAGCCCGTGCATATTGAGATTTTAAAATGTATATATGCAAAATACCGGAAACGAAGCGAAATTAATCTACATTTCTCCGAGTTGAGTTGAGTTGAGAGATTTGTGCGGCTTCTAACAACGAGATATTGAGAGCCGATGAGGATGAAATGAGGTGAGAATGTAGCAGCTCTCAATTCNCGGCCCCTTTACAGTTCTCTAGAAAATTCCATCTTTTTTTTATATTAGAATTTTTAATCTTACAGCAAACTCTCGTTAATACCTCCCCTCGTATTGAAAATAACAGGGTTGGCCACCCTCCTTTTGCACGCAACTATTTTACCATCATAAATTATGAACTTTTGATAATGGTTTATTGAGCAGTATAAACTAATTAACAAAAATAGTAATCTTGTTGCAACTGCCCAGAATTCCCCGTTTTCGTATAAAACGGACACACAAGCTTTATTAGCTGCAGCGCAACGATACAGTGCCTAGAACTTATGCAACACTATATACACGCCTGCATGGTATGCTGCTGCGTCCTCTACGAAGGCGATGGCGGAGAACATTTTCAACGCGAACTGCAAACAGCATGTACCATACATTAATAAGCTTACAATACTGAAGTTACTTTATTGTTCCAGGTGACAGTCATCATGTGATTCCCTGCACAAAGTATTGGTATTGCCTACGCACCGGTAACTGTGTCGCTTCCACCTAAAGTTTCCTTTGCGTTTTACACGAAAACGGTGTGTCCTGGGTAGTTTCAACAAGAGGACCATTTTCATTTATTAGGCCATAATGCTCGATAAACCAGCATAAAAAGTTGATACTTCTCGACGGTAAAAAAATTTACCAGGCAAAGGAGGTTAGCTACCCTTGTTATTTGCATTGCAAGGGGCGGTATTCATGAGAGCCTGCCTTTACGTTGAAGATCCCCATATCACATAAATATGTCTGGAGAATTTTAATTTAATTTCACAAAGTTCTCAATATTTTTCCCAAAAAAATCATATTTAAATCTTGATTTTTTAAGTTCCATATAATCCTTAATATTCAATTTAAGTAGAAAGTGTCCTGGAAATTTTCCGTTGGATTTTGCACAAGGAATCGTTTCACGAAGGTTGTCTGTTGAATTCCGCCTAATTTTGAATGCACACGCGCATACATACATGCTTGAATACTTTCACGTTTAGATACATACATACGTAGGGGCAGTGATATTTCGCGAAAAGATTTCGAGACAAGATAGAGTCCAAAGCACTGTAGGGTCGTCCAGCTTCTTTGATTGAATAAAAAATGTTCTGGCCCGTGTTAACCGTTTGCGCTCGAATCACGAGGGTTCAGTGTCGGAATTACTTAGTCCTGAGTGGCTTGGTCAAAGACGGACACGGCACCAGCAGCCAATGGAGGTATAACAACAGCTGAGGTGTGTATATAGTATTGAAGTCTACTGTGTGCTCCGATTTTTACGCGAAAAGTCACTGGCCCTANGTGTGTATATAGTATTGAAGTCTACTGTGTGCTCTGTTTTTTTTACGCGAAAAGTCACTGGCCCTATACATACGTAATACATGCAAAACATAACTTTTACTACCGAAAGGGGTGTGTAACGGACTTCAGCTGCTCTAACCGCCTTTTAAGAAGGCTGTCGTGCTGTCGCCCAGCGTCGTTCCTATCTAAACACACTTGTTGATCGACTTCCGCCCCAGTCAGAACTCGCAGTACTGTTTCACTCGGCCACAAGGAGTTAAGCCTCCCGAGTGCTGGATATTTAGAATGGATTCAGAGTCTTGCAAGGTGTTTCTGATGAACAGTAACACTATGACACGTGAAACTACACCGGTAAAGACGCTCTCTTTACTGGAACACACGATTTACTACCGCTAAGGAAAAGTTGTTTAAATATGAACTACTGCATAGTAGACTTGCCACAAACATAATTTTTGTTTGATTTGCATAGTAATGACTGCGATAACCTCCTTGCATTGTCGTTACAGTTCTTCAGTAGACGGATTTACTGTNATATCTGATTGTGTTTGGGTACTTTTGGTAGGTTGTTTGTGTGAGGAAGTAACATGGGCCAGAATATAATTTCTCGTATTGGAAAGAACTGAGATTAGTGATTTGGAGAATCACTACACTTCAAAAAGACATTAAAAGACTGCAGGGGATTGAACAGTTTCTCAGTTGCAGTTTCGTAACTGCAGCATACATTGGTTACTAAACGTCTGCGTCGGAACAACAGCTACTTACTGAAAACTACAGTTTATAGCAGAAAATATTTACTGTGGCTAAACCATTGCCTTTGGTACGAAGTAATATTTAGTTTCTGTGAACAAACGTAGCTCAAAGAATGTTTACTCCTTGGCTGTAAAGGAAGGTAATGTTGGCACAAAACAAAACCTATAAATAAATCTGTTATTAGCAGCAAACATGTGTTTCTATAACCTTATCTTTTAATTAAAACAATAATGTGTTACTATAAACAAAACAGCCCCAAAGAAATGGTTTTCTTTGCATTACGGAAAACATTGAATGGACTTTTTTTTAGAGTGTGTCTATTATTTTTGTAATTAATAACATGGTAACAATTTTTAGCGCGTTTACTTTCAGATGACTCAGCAGTGAAACTTCAATCACAATTAATTAGCATACAAGAAATGTTCGTTGGTGTTTTTGTTACCAATACCATATTTTATTTATTGGCTTATTCGTGTAACATGTTTTTCAGTTAGCATTGTTTGTTACAATAGAATTGTATTACTCTAATTATATAGATGCTGCAATATTATCATCATTACAGCATACAATCAACAATCAACAAATAGGAGTATCCTTTTTGTATAAAAGTATTCAACAGAAGTGAGATTTTCTGTTGACATATCCAGTCCCGTTCCTTTTTGGTCCTCAGGGCATATGCTTCAGTAACCTCTACACGCACACACACGCAACTGGCGCGCTGTATCTCCGTCGACAGTTACTCTGTCACTTTATGGAATTATATCTAATACGTAATTTAGCAGCTGCGTAAGCAACACCTTTAAACGGTGATTTATACGTTTCAGGTCGTTTGGTTAACATCCTATTATAATCTCACATCACAGAAGTTCTTTTTGAAGTGTTGGCTTCTATAGTTTGGCTTTCTGCGGAAAGGCTGATAATGGGCAGTACACTGAGCTACACGTACTAACAAGCACACACACACACACACGCGCAAGTCTGTGGCACAACGAGGGTTCGAAACATTTACCTCCTGGTTCTAAGGTGACAACTTAAGCAATCTGAGGGAGTAAGTGATAGTCATTTNGCACAACGAGGGTTCGAAACATTTACCTCCTGGTTCTAAGGTGACAACTTAAGCAATCTGAGGGAGTAAGTGATAGTCATTTGTAGAGCAGCTACACGTGAAATACACAAACTTTAAAGTTTATGTAATCTTAACTGTTTAAACGCCAGGCCAACATATCTTTAGGCTTTCGCCAAGTCTCTCAAAATGCATTCACTTTTACGCTTTTCTCGAACAGTCAGCAAAACAACGCCGAACGTTTTTATCGTGAATTCGTAAGCATCTTGTATTTTAAAAACATGTAGAATGTCACGCCTACTTATTCTCTCGTTCCCAGTTGACCAACGAAATGCAGTGTAATAACGTGAAGGATAAGTGAAATACGCAGACCATCTGATCTTGAAAGGATTGTTCGATCTGTCATTAAGGTAACTGCGTCTGGGAGATTAAAACACACATGCTGTCGCGAGGCCTCTAGCCACGACAGTATTTAATGTGCCAGTCAGGGTTAGGAGCAGCTCAGCTCTTTCGCGTTGTCATTGGTTTTTGTAGCAGGCTTCGCGACCTTGAAATGCAGTTGGTGAGTGAGTGAAGCTCTTAACAGCAAGATCTTGAGAGCCGACGAGGGTGATTGGTTTTTAAATTGCACACGTCTTAGGTGTCTGCCAGCCAATAACAGACGTTCAGTGTGAGGGCGACGTTATTCTGATTGGCCACGTCGAGCAGAAAATTTCTTCCCACGCTGGCACGCAGCCAATAGCCAAAGGAAATTTTGCAAGCTTCCACGTAATAAATTGAAGTCTCGCATGCACATAAATCTTTTCATGAAAAACAGGTGCTCCTATCTACAGCTGGAATATTGTACATTTGCAACACGTTATATTAAAAAACCAGACAAATTTTTTATTTTATTTACCTTAATGTTTATAATAAACTTGAAGTCTACAACACCTGCTTGTTAAAATTCAACATTAACTTTTCACNCCAGACAAATTTTTTTTTATTTACCTTAATGTTTATAATAAACTTGAAGTCTACAACACCTGCTTGTTAAAATTCAACATTAACTTTTCACATTCCACTCTAAGGTTTTATGAAATTTGCTCTAATTTATTTGTAGTGTTACAAAAATAACTTTAGCAACTAGTTTCCAAATAATTCCTTGTACAAATACAAAAAAATTATTGTGTATGTTTGGGTCAAAAGCTTCCATTACATAAATTTATTTATTCACGTTTTTAATTCTCTGGGGGAAGTTAAAGGAACATCCTTGTTTCGTAATTTACCACTACAGCGTTATTACAGAAATTTATATGAACAGCATGGAAACAGATTAAATTTACGATTAACATGAACACGTCAATTGCTCCTCACATAACACAAGGACAACTCCTGATCTAAATTATGTTGTTTTAACTTATATAGCAATGGTCTAAATTAACTAACTGCTCGAATAATATATACTATAATTATAGGTATTAACAGGTATGGTAAGCGAACAGAAAGGGGAAAAAGATTTGTATGTATTGCAGTGATAAATAACATAACGGGGGAAAAAATTACGTGCCCAAAGACATGTCACTTAATTATAGGGTAAGGAGGGGCAAAAAGCTACACACAAATGAGATTCACACAGCCATCCACACTTAGACGTGTTGTTCCAGAGAGTAGGCAGTGTTAACTCACACCTGGCACTATGGTATTCGCTACTTGTTCCTTTTCAAGTCTACCATTGGCTCCGAGTCGTTCTAATAAATTGTGATCCGATTACAATAACTTCCATCAAAACGTGTTTTACCTCTGTCTTGTCCTGAAATGAATTTACGAAATTGTCCTTTCTCTACTGATTAATAGTGTCCCAAAAAATTCCTGGCCATTAGATAAGACGTCACAGTCCTCTTTACACTTGAGAAGATATCGACAACTCACTGCCTCTTATTGGCCCAGAGTTCTCCTGGCGATGCCAGATATTATTAGACACGGAAATTTTGCAAATTCGTTTCAAGACATGATATACTTCAACCACGTGCCAATTTATGTTTCTGCTTATTTTGGAACACAGTTCGATAGACACGTTCCGGAAGACAACAGGTGGTTCGGAACCCACCTAACAGGTGGATAACGACAAATAGGAGGATTCGTTTGCCATAAAGCTTATATTTATTTCGGAAGCTCCAGATAGCATATTCCTCAAGAAAACCTTCAAGTGTGGCACTCATAATAACTTCTGTATTTGATTGTAATAAATTATTAGGACAAGTAATTTTTAATCGGTGATTCATGAATTTCAGTTTAAAAAATTGTAACTTTCATGAGTGAGATGAATGTGTATAAAATCAATTATTAAAAATATTTGTAAACATTATTAGCATTTTTGTTTATTTCATACAGTCGGAGTAATTTTTATGATAGCCATGCTTAATAAGGATAGTTTTCTTTTGCAAAATGTACTTTTTTGAAGCATATAAAATTGAAATAAATTAAAATTTTTACTGTAAATACACTCTTAATAATCGATTTTTAAAACATTCAAATAAGTAAATTATAGCAAAATACTTCCCAGTGTTACAAATTATATACGTTATTCTTTCACGTGCAATGTAAACCGTAATTTTCTGACAATTTCGGTATTGTGTGTAGTAATTTCTAATGAGTACAGCGTATTGTACAGTAGGCGGAGTTCCTCCATATAGGCAGCTACCCTGCTTCCACCTTAAGGCGCGTCACACGGCCAGACTGAGGTCTTCTCGTGCGTCAGACAAAAAGTCTTTGGCGGTCACCAGCGAAGAGAAAGGAAGGCTTGTTCCTGGAACGTGTTACAAAGTGCACCGCGTACCTGCTTAGTCACACTCCAGATGCAGATGCAATCGCCACAGCTTCGAAAACCCATTGCTGCTGCATTGGTAGCTGAAGGGCAGCTGCGAAATTCAAATAGGAAATCCCGCGTTAAGGAAATTTCACCTCAGTGCGTTAATTTTTAAAGATAGGTATTTCAAACGAAATGTATTCTTCGCGAATTTTTTATAAGTCCCCTACAGAGAAGATGTTTCCANACGGTCACCAGCGAAGAGAAAGGAAGGCTTGTTCCTGGAACGTGTTACAAAGTGCACCGCGTACCTGCTTAGTCACACTCCAGATGCAGATGCAATCGCCACAGCTTCGAAAACCCATGGTTGCTGCATTGGTAGCTGAAGGGCAGCTGCGAAATTTAAATAGGAAATCCCACGTTAAGGAAATTTCACCTCAGTGCGTTAATTTTAAAGATAGGTGTTTCAAACGAAATGTATTCTTCGCGAATTTTTTATAAGTCCCCTACAGAGAAGATGTTTCCATAACGCGTATAGCCTGTTTGCAAGGAATTGTTAAATCATTCAAACCCAGTGCAGAAAGTTGCNCATAACGCGTATAGCCTGTTTGCAAGGAATTGTTAAATCATTCAAACCCAGTGCAGAAAGTTGCGTACATTACGCACGTGTAGGTAATTTTTGGTCTGCACTGCACACTGCGAAGCTCAGTGAACAATGATCTTACCTGCGAGTAAATGATTCGCAAACCGTCTAACTGCCCTACGTCGTAATTGGTTCATACTTTAGCCGGACAAAAATAACACGCAGCTCATTTTCTGTGACAACGAAACAAGTGTTGTGTCGACTTAAGTACAGCACGCATTATAAAATAATTTGTTTGCAACACCTAGCACTGTACATTAAAGTGGGTCTGAAATAGTTAAAAATTTACGTTTTCCAAAAAAAGGTGCATACTGCCTATCTATATTGAAAATATATGCTCGTAGCGACATTCTCCTAAAAAAATTCGCGAGGAATGCATTTTGTTTGAAATGCCTATCTTTAAAATTAACGCACTGGGGTGACATTTCCGTAACATAGGAAATATTTAAATTTCACAGCTTTCAGCCGGTAGGAAGTGCCCTTAAGTATCTGGTTTTACGTTGTCGTTCTAGGAGGAAACACAACTACCGCTGATTGGAGTGGAATGGAGTGGAGAGATTAGGGCGGATCTTAACGTCGAGGTCTTGAGAGCCGATGAGGGTGAAGCGAAGTGAGTAAAGAGCAGCAACGGAATGCAACGGGAGATCCCCAAGAAAACCCGCCGACCAGTGGCATCGTCCAGCACGATTCCCACGTGCGAAAATCCGGGAGTGACCCCGTCGGTAATCTAACCTGGTTCGCCTACGTGGGAGGCGAGTAGTTTAACCACTGCACCACCGCGGCCTCTTTTGAAACCGACCTTTCACATGACTCCCTACCCTAAACCGGAACAATTTTGCTCCTGCTAGGGTAACTTTGCACCACAGATGCTTGTAATGGGGGCATTTGGTGACGATTTAGCAAAAATTACCAGGGTAGATAACATGAAATATTTAAAATACCTATCTATAGTTTTGTCTCAGCAGGTGCAAAGTTGCACCGGTTTACGATAACCGTAAGGGAATATATTTAAACAGGCGTGCTGAGTTTCATACGCCCATTAAAGATGGTAACCAAACCGGAAAAATCGTTCGTTATTGTTCCATATTATTAAAAGTGCGATATTTCGATGTCGTAGGCTCCGAACTTATTACATTTAATTAGTTTTGTACACATTAAAGCGAAGAGAAGCATGGGCTGTCATCTTATTTGAGTTCTTGTTCGTGGTTCGCCGTTTAAAACATTCGTTTCACTGCTGGCAGTTTACCCTTTTATTCTTTTTTCACGTTTGTGAAAACCAGCTCGCAAAGTTTCAAAGCAAAATATAACTCTTAAAGCATAAAAATAAAATTTAAAAATTTATCCGAAGGCATTTTTAGCCAACGTGATTCTTTTAGCCTGTCGAGTGCTCACCGCATCCAAGGTAGACACATAAATTTAGCTTTAACCTTAACCCTTTGAAGACGCTACAATTTAACAAGCACGGAAGACTAAGTTGAAGTGCGCTACCTATATTCTATTCTCCACTACTACAGCAATGTCAGTTGTGTTGAGCCCAGCATTTCCACTCACCTTCGTCCTATTGGTCCTAGCTGAACCGGACACGCCTACTGTACTATGCAACGTTTATTATTGGCTGGCCGTCAGCCAACGGAATCGCGCTTTGACCGTGTATCAATTAATATGCCGAGACAGGTGCAACATTTGAGAAGTTATTAAAAATGACACTTTCATTCTAACAAATTGAAATGTTATATAGTTGTATTTTTTTTGCTTACATTCCAATAATGCCCAGCGAAATAGTAAAACTATAAAAGCGAAAGTTTTGTTTTCAAGGGCAAAGAAATTCACCTATAAATGTAGTCCCGAGTATATACATGCATAATCCTAAAAGGGTTAACTTGAACGGAGCAAATATCCCATAGACAATAACATTCAGACAAGCCTGCGGAGATTAATAACAGAACAGCCAACCACGCAGAAGTGAAAACTACCGCACGCATCCCGAAGGCTGGCCATGCGCTTCAGGAAAATGTCACTAGGTCATTAGACAATCAGCGTTTAGAATGAAAGTGTCAGGTACCAGCCCGTGCCAATAGGAGAATCTTGATTGAACATCACGCCACTCGGAGCTCAAGGCTACAGCGAAATTCAGTATTTGGTAACTGCGGAATGCGATTCTCGTCGCGGAGTTCCCTATAGCTCCTTCTTCCGACTGCACAGTCCGCAGATACGAATTCGCGTGAAGACATAGCTGCGTGTGGGTCGTTTCTTGAAAATTGAAAAAGTAATAAAATTGATATATTTTATGTAAATTAAAAATACTTGTAATACACTGAAAAGCAGAAAAAAAAACTGGTATAGGCGTGCGTATGGAAATTACAGAGATATGGAACCAATCAGAGTAACGCGATGCGGTCAGCAGCTAGATCGGTTACTGCTGCTACAATGGCAGGTTATCAAGATTTAAGTGAGTTTGAACGTGGTGTTATAGTCGGCGCACGAGAGATGGGACATAGCATCTCCGAGGTAGCGATAACATTTGGATGTTCGCGTACGACCATTTCACGAGTGTACCGTGAATATCGGGAATCCGGTAAAACATCACATCTTCGACATCGCTGCGGCCGGAAAAAGATCGTGAAAGAACGGGACAAACGACGACTGACGAGAATCATTAAACGTGACAGACGTGCAACCCTTTCTCAAATTGGCGCAGATTGGATTTGTGGACTGCCCTGCAGGATTCATGGTGTGAATTGCCTCCTGCATACCTTCAGACATCAGTCGAGTCCATGCCACGTCGTCTTGATGCACTTCTGCGTGCTCGGGGGCCCTACACGATAATAAGGTGTACCAGTTTTTTGACTTTTCAGTGTATGTGTAACAAAATATTTTCGTCTGTAAACATGTATTATATAAATAAGGGAAGGTAGCCTATACAGAACCGTTTTGGCTATTTGTCCACGTAAGTAAGTCTATTTAAGAATGTACATTCAATCACAAAAAAAAAAAAATCTGAAATATCTAAGTATTCTATAACTAATGGGCTTTCTCGTGATATACAGATAATGCACAGTGCACAACAGACTCTACAACAAGAAAGATTCTTTTAAAGTCTGACAAACCGTCCAAATCGCGACACCGGTTTCCTAATTTGGACTTCATACTTCGCAAATTGGACCAGGTGTTCTAAAATTGACCTACTATTTAGCACCTGCATTAAGACATATTAATTACGTTTCGGTGTGACTTTCATGATAACAAAGTCTTGTAACTCACAAAAGTTGTCCTAAAACTTAAACTTATTCACATTTGAGTTAAATATTGATATTCTTAAGTACAAAAACACACGAAAAAGTCTTGTTACTTGAACACTGTTCGCACTATAAGACACTTATCCTTCTATAGAAAGTTTACACAGAAAAATACCTATAGACAATTCTCACAGAAAAAAGTATTGATGTGGGGTTTAAAATTTGCACATTTTGAGTGAACCCATGTACAGCAGCCTTCACACTTGATCATGTCCTGCTCGACAGCTTATTCGCACATCGTGCAATACCAGTCACTATCATTTTCATTATCGTTGGGTCAAGACTGAACTTCCTCAGATATCTTCCGAAACGAAAGTAGTGTCTTCCTTTCAAATCGTGATAATCCAAGGCTTCTTTTATAAGGACTGCTGGTAAGAAGTTATGACTTTTGAGCTTGTCGACTAGGCCGGAATTTCGGTGTACAGCATTTAATCATTTTCGGCAGAGGCGACACTGTCTTTAGACTGTCGTGGAATGTACAGCTACTGGCGTTCAAAGACTTTTGATCGCCACCAGCCTCACTCTCAAGTAGAACATTGGCTTGAGGATCTGCTTCATCTGAAGGTGTTCGTAAGTCTGTGAGTGGATGTTAGGCTTCGTTATTTTCAGTCATAGGTATGCCAGTGACAATACCCACGGCTTCTGAAGCCCGGGAGTGATGGTATTGAAACACATTTATGTTTACGGGCCAAACACCTGTTGCACGAAAAGCACTTCAGGCAGTTCTAACTGTTGCTGCAAATCCATTTGCCTCATTCAACAAACCAGCTATCTGAAACATTGAGATTGTCTGACCGACGTGTTGCCGAAACCACGTTTCTCGAGTCTGAGTGAAATATGTCTCGAGCGACTTAAAAAAAAAAAATGCCACGTCTAAGGATTGCAGTCGACGTGTGGCATAACCTGGCATTTGTAACAAAATCATACCATTTCCTTTACAAAACTCACAAGAGCTGCAAGACTTTTTCTGTGAGTTGTTCAATAATTATTTTATTTCACTCAATTTGTATTATTTGTACTGAACTTTGAATTGTTTTAAGTATTAAGGTTTGTTTATATTACGTGTCCGTGGCTATGGTGGAGTGTGGTGGGGGCATGTTGTTGCCATCGTCAGCCTCGGGTTCGGCCGTCGTGGATCGGCGATGGCACCTTACTCTTCGGCTTCTCCATGGCGCTCTTCTCTGTTCATCTGTGCTGTGGATAGCAAAGGTTGTCTTGGGTCAGTTATCTGTGGTTGTGCGTCGGTCAGTTGTTTAATGAGTCTACGGAAAGTTTGCTACACAATTTGTAGGTTTGTTTATGCTATAATTATTTTTTTCATTTACGCCTTGGATCGTTTTGATAGTGTTGATTGTAAAATTTTCATTGAAAATGTGTAACTTTTATTACAGATCTGTAATTTTTGTTACGTTATGCTTTTAATTTTTTTGTGTGTTTATATTATTTAAGAAATTAAACCTTTTTAGAAGTACTACTATCGATATTTATTTAAAACGAAATTATTTTACTCAACTAGAATTATAATTCAACAGACTTAAAATGAAATGTAATTCTGCAAAATCTTGTGTATTTAGTTACCAATATTATTGTTGCTGTATTGTAGCGTTCTTGTAATTTCAAAGACAGCGTAGTTCTCGCGCTGTACGCTCGGTACACATTTACTGGAATTCAAGACAAGTCAGAGTTGTGTTACATTATGAGAACGCCATTTCTGCTGAGCTCTGCTCTACCACTTTCGCATTGGTTCATACCACATTCGACAGGCTTACTGCACTGAATAAAGTTTATTACTGGCTAGCTGTCAGCTAATGGAGCACTGAGTTGATAGTCCCACAATCGAACGACCTTTCATTAACACGCAATATTATCTATAGGCCTTTCGTTAATTTCAGTTATCATGAAAATTTGATTATTTTACTCACGATAATTGCCTACTGCCTATGTACCACAACATTATTTTAAAATCCTGACAAACATTCTGGTTCAATTACCGGCGGGGTCGCTACCCGATTTCCGCAAGTGGGAATCGTGCTGGACGATGCCGCTGTTTGGCGGGTTTTCTCTGGGATCTCCCGTTTCCCCCGCACTTGCATTCCGGCGCTGCTCCATACTAACCTCGCCTCTCAAGACCTCGATGTTAAGAGCCACCCAAATCTCTCAACTCCACTCCACTCTCAGTCGGCTCGTATTGCCGGCGTGCGGGACAAGTTTCGCCTCTGTGCGTGAGCCTATGCTGTGTCAGAGGCGCCTGTGGGGAAAGCAGGCGGCGGTAGATCACGCGGCGCCGAGCGCCAAGCACGGGAGAGCAGACGACTGAGGAGCGGCGATGAGCGATGCCAGGGAGACGGCTGGACGCGCACCTCCAGGGGGCTCCGACGCCTCGTCTGGCGCGCCGTAGAGAGCTGAGGAAAGCGACAGTGGAGTGGAGAAAGTGCGACGAGGCACGGACACGTGGGCTGGATGATGCTTGCCGTACCTCCGAGCCAGAGACAGAAACTTCTCTGGCATGCGTACGAGAGTCGCCCCCCGGGGTTCGATGCCCTTCTCATAGCCTACTCGCGATAAACATTTTGAATCAAACTTTTGAAGAAGAAAAAACGTCACGTATGACGTGTTTGAGTACTAAATATGCAACTTACCCCAAGAGTTTTATACTTCTGCTAACCCTTTCATTCGCACATTAATGTATGGTTTTTTGGTGTTGTCATTAAGAATAAATTTGATGCATGTTGTTCTCAAGCTGGCAAATAACTAGTTTCGTTATCTGTTGTCTTTGTACTCTGCTACAGTGATGTGAACCAATCATAAAGTAGAGCAGTAGCACGGTTAACCATTCAGTTACCCCAGGAAAGATCATTGGGCACTGAGACTCGCAGTGTACAGCACTGGTCAAATATAACCTTTCTGTGCAACATGTAGAAAATTGGCTACCATAGGTATGAAAGGGTGAACATGAAAGTACTTATTTTTCGTTGAATTGTACTTTTACTTGAATTTTATTTGTAAATTATATTTCATTTATAATTAACAGGAATAAAACCAGAGAGATAATAGGTGTATTGGTAATGCCAAGTAAGAAGTAGTTCTTGTGCAAAATATCATTAAAGTGAGTGCCCACAAGCGCAGTACGTTGTCCCTACGGTGTAGTTTTCTCGACCTAGTTAATATTTATTTGCATGCGGCGAATGAATAGTTTGAAAGTAGAACTTTAGCAAAAATTCAGAAATGTTGGAAGTAATCATGAATGAACTGCTTCACAAAGAATTTGTGAAATTCATCTAGGTTGTTGACAGAGATATCACTATAAATAGATAGGGGCAGTGATATTTCGCGAAAAGATTTCGAGACAAGATACAGTCCAAAGCACTGTAGGGTCGTTCAGCTTCTTTGCTTTGCAAAAAAATGTTCTGACCCGTGTTAACCGTTAGCGCACGAATCACGGAGGTTCAGTGACGGTGTAACTTAGTCCTGAGTGGCTTGGTCAAAGACGGACACGGCACCAGCAGCCAATGGAGGTATAACAACAGCTGAGGTNGAGGTTCAGTGACGGTGTAACTTAGTCCTGAGGGGCTTGGTCAAAGACGGACACGGCACCAGCAGCCAATTGAGGTATAACAACAGCTGAGGTGTGTATATAGTATTGAAGTCTACTGTGTGCTCCGATTTTTACGCGAAAAGTTACTGGCTCTACGAATCAGTGACCCACAGGGAGGAACGCTGAGCTCTGAGCCTCGAAGTCAAATAGTAGATAATCACACAGACACGAAATTGTGTGGCGGTTCATGTGATATGGGCGTGCCCAATCTCTGATTGGCTGTGCGAGTCTCCGGGGAACGGGCGTTATGTCTGAACGGCTTTATCGTGCTGACTACATTTCCCTATTGGCTGGGCTGCCGGCTGGCAAGTACGTTACCAGGCACGCTTATTGGCAAACGTCATTTCGACATGTTGTTGGTTAAAGCACAATTTTGCTGGCGCGTGTGGCATGGAGTTCGNACAATTTTGCTGGCGCGTGTGGCATGGAGTTCGCGGAATAAGTGGCTTTTTCTCCTCTGCATTCTTCTGCACTATGTGGAACAGCCAAATAAAAACATTCTGTGCAACACCTGCACATTCGGCAACCANGGGCTGCCGGCTGGCAAGTACGTTACCAGGCACGCTTATTGGCAAACGTCATTTCGACATGTTGTTGGTTAAAGCACAATTTTGCTGGCGCGTGTGGCATGGAGTTCGCGGAATAAGTGGCTTTTTCTCCTCTGCATTCTTCTGCACTATGTGGAACAGCCAAATAAAAACATTCTGTGCAACACCTGCACATTCGGCAACCATAGGGCTAACCGAGAGACATCACTGATTAAGTTTCATTGACCAAAAATCCCTTACGTTATTAAACGTCTGCTATCATTGTGCTAGAAGATTTAGATTTGCTTGGAAATAGATTCGAAAATACCAATTGGCGACTAACTATAAATTGCATTACAAAAGAGTAAGGGCAGTGATATTTCTCGAAAATATTTCGAGACAAGATACAGTCCAAAGCACTGTAGGGTCGTCCAGCTTCTTTAATTGGCTATAAAATGTTCTGGCACGTGTTAACCGTTAGCGCACGAATCACGAAGGTTCAGTGTCGGAGTTACCTAGTCCTGAGTGGCTTGTTCAAAGACGGACAAGGCACCAGCAGCCAATGGAGGTATAACAACATCTGAGGTGTGTATATAGTATTGAAGTCTACTGTGTGCTCCGAATTTTACGCGAAAAGTCACTGGCCCTGCCAAAGAGTACTTAATAATACGGAAGTGAAATAGCCGCTTACGCCGTGAGCTCCAGCCACACACTCCAGCAATATGGCGCCGTTCGCCACTTACATGTCGGAACGCCGTTCGNGCTTACGCCGTGAGCTCCAGCCACACACTCCAGCAATATGGCGCCGTTCGCCACTTACATGTCGGAACGCCGTTCGCCAATCAGCGCCCGGTAACTTACTTGCCGACCGGCAGCCCAGCCAGTAGGGAACCTTCCGCAACACGTGGTAGCCAGTCAGACACAAGGCCCGTTCCCAGATATCCACGCAGCCAATCAGAGAATGGGTACGCCCACATCAAAGGAACCACCGCGTCATTCCGTCTCTGTGTACTTATGTACTCTATGGCATTACTACGTCATCAGTGTCATGGTCTCATGCAGTTTTCCTTTTATTACTGGCAGCTTGTCTTTATGATAAGATATTTTGGTTACTTGTGTAAGTCAATCGTATTTGAGTTACTCTGGTGCTGAACGTCTGTGATTCGCGAGCAGGCATCAAAGAGGTGTAGCAATTAACGATTCCAGTCACAGAATTATATATAATTTTAGGCGTTCCAACAAACAATTCTTTTGTTCGGAACTGTACAAATATATAGACGATGCTCCTTCATTTATCGGGTCCAATATAAATCTATATGCGCTTTATGTTACTGGCAGTAGTGGTTTATGAGGCTACGGAATACAGTCTCAGCGGCGAATGATGTCTCCCATATGTAGGGAACCCTCTGTCATTGGACGGTACGTTCTGCTTTGTACAGTGCAAACCATTCAAGATATTTTTAATGCAACGTCCCACATATAGAACATTGTGACTGAAAGGGTTAAAAACCACCCAATAGAGATAAAGAATCGTAACATGTTATTTTTAACATATATCTGTCAAAGAAATATTATCGTGAAAACCGGTTGCCTGTGGCTAATGGAGACGGGCAAAAGTCTAGTTATTATTTGGTTACACGCTAGACTTGACTTTCCTGTAGCTACTTGCGAGCAAGTCGTGATTCCATTGGCTACTGGAAACCATGCGGCATCATCTACCGGTGTGGCGGCTTTCCTGGAGATCGGCTGCAACGCCATTAAGCCTTTTCTATTGGCTAAAAGTGTCCATGGAACGAGCCACGCAAATTTGTCAGCCAATGGCCACAGTCAGAAGAACAAACAGCATTTTGGAGTTTGGTCTGCCGCCAAATAATAACACGAAATTGGAGGTCTCTAACGATCACTAATCCGTCACGCTAGTAAAAAAAAAAAAAAAAGTTTAATTTGAAACTAACGGCTGAAACCGTTTTAAAAGAGGTTTCTATATGATACGCAGTTTGCATTTCTGGCTTTCCTTGGCTGTCAAATATAGGCCTACGAGTTTTTTTTTTTTTCGAGTGTCGATTTATGGAAGGAATCTAAACCGAGCCAACTAGTTGAACGACATGCCTTTTTAGGGAGACGGCCTTGTGTTGTGGCATTGAAATCAGGCAGGATGAAAAACCATTCCGTAAAACATATACCAGTTGTTAGGAGTTTATGGTTGGCAAGCATGGCTTTGTGAAACTTCGCGACCTTTCTACCTTTAAAGAGAGTTAAAATCACTCCAAAAAAGTAGCATAATATCCGTACAAATATAGATGGTATTTCTCCACTGAGATTACATAACTTATAGTTATTATTCGGTTAAAGACTGGGCGTCTTAGAAATATATTTGTTTTCGCGTGTAGCTTGTAGGACACCGATTTGTGCGAAAATATCCGACTGTTAAATATTTTTCCCGCCATTTTACGTGCTGGTAAAATTTTATCTATAGCTCTCCGTAAAATCATGGACACATGGCTTTTTTAATAACGGGATTTCCGTTAAGTTCATATACCTTTCCGTGGATTATAGGAAGCTTTAAGTAAAATTTCTTGTTGGTTTTTCTATATTTCCGGTTTAATTTAAAAAAAAAAGAAAGATTACTGGAAAAAAAAATTTCCCTGTATACGGGTGGTTTACGCACATAACAGTATTTTTTTTTCATTTGAAATAATTTATTATGACAGGTGATTTAAACAATATTTAAAAAAATTTCAATTCAGCGACTACNATTTCCCTGTATACGGGTGGTTTACGCACATAACAGTATTTTTTTTTTCATTTGAAATAATTTATTATGACAGGTGATTTAAACAATATTTAAAAAAATTTCAATTCAGCGACTACCACTAACGTTTGATTGTCAAGTGACCATGTAGGGTGCAAATGTGTATTTTTATGAACATGACACGTAATTTTTTTCAGTTTCTGGTAATCATTGAGTATTTTAAGTATTGCTAATTGCTACAGGTGCCTGATGCCATATTTTATTGTTTGATGTAATTAGGTATAATTGGCATGTACGTTCTAATTGTTGCAGAAACTATAAAATTAAGGTTACAATGGCGCAGAAAGATTCGTTTAGACTCGGCATTGTTCATACTCGAAACCCGGAGTTACAATGAATACGGAAATTTTCCGTATTTTGTATTTTCGGAGTTCAGCTCATGTTTTTCGTCATTATGAATCTCGTTTCCGTATATTGACTAGATTTCAGTAAAAGTTTCCTTGAATATAAGAACTTTTTGATCATGTGGCTGTTTTTTCACATCCTGTAGTGGATATGAGCTTTTATGATATGTTGATTAGTGGAAACTTCAATGAGTGAGTAAACGATGAACCAGAGTTTCTTTGGTAACTTGAATGCTAGGAACGCTGCACTTTGAATTCCGCTAAAAAGTTACGGAAAATTATCATTATTTTTACAATCTTAAAGAGGCAGTTAGAGTGAATCAAGGTAAGTATTTCAAGACGGTAATAATTTTATAAAGGTTCCTTTTTGACTTATATATAACATGTTCTGTTACTTTCACTTTTATTTAATTACTTTTTAAATCACGTTTTAAGCGTTTAAAATTACCATAAACAACTCATCACTGAAAGGCATTAAAAATCGCAAATAATGATTATTTATAAGTATGTATAATAAAAGATTTATTTCGAAATTATTCATCAGCCATGCGTATTTAATGCAGCTAGAAAACAACCTTGTAACCAAGTTAACATGGCTAACATTCCTGTTGCCAAACACAGTAATGACTGATTTTTCTTTTACGTGCATAAGTAACGGAAGTAACCAAACCATAAGAGTAGTATTGACCGTCTCCTGGCTTCTTAATTTGACGCAACTCATTACAGATAACGGTTTCGCCGAACTAAAACTTGAAGAAGGCATGCGCAAACTACAGTTAAAGAAAGTCTTACTATGCGTTGCTCTACTGACGACCGTGTTAGTATTCTGAATGCCATCAGGTTGACCCAGTATCATAAGTAATGTAGAACGCCGATACTTGAAAGTTATAAAAAACTACATAGAAATTGTAATACTTTTTCAATAAGCTGCGCAAAACTTTCATAGCTTGATTATGTGTTTACGCTATTTCTAACTCGGTTAACATGCCGCAATGATTGCTCATAAATTCGTTCAACATCGTAAAAGTGTGATATTTAAATTGGTAACCAATGAAACGTGTTTTCATATGCATACACTATGCAATAAGTAAGAAGTGGAGTAATTGTAAACTATTTATGTTTACACTAATTTCACAGTTACACCTGAGAAACGCCGCCAATAAGCAAAAGAAAAATTGCCTGTATGTCCGCGGGGTATTGAAATCTAGCATGCGTGGGAATTTTTTTTGCGAAACTCGGGCGTCCCTACACATCACTACCGTATAGCACGGCTGTGCTAACGAAACAAGTACTTTGTCAGTTTCAATTCAGAACGCATTCAAAAAAATTATCACTTTCTGCACTTCAGACACAAATTAAAGGGGCTCTGAAAATTAAGTCTAACTCAGGGGTGCAGGAACAAGCGGATAACGGGGCATATCATCCCCTTTCAGATTTTGTGCGCGGGGTACAACAGAGCATTGTTTCGCCAAACAATTCTACTATTGCCGTGCCTTTTAGTTCCTCAAAAAAATGTTGCAGCTGCAGCAATCTTAATTATAACAAATATAGGCCTAAAGGAAGACAACGGGAGAACTGTTTTTGGGTCCATTTAACAGATGACTGAAAGCAAAATACTTTAAAATGAAATCTTGACAATCAGAATTTAAAAAAACCTTTGCAGAAGAGAAATATCCCGGGTTATAATTATTTTTCGCTGTCAATTTCCAGTAGAGTTTTTAAAATGTGGTCTGTTGATTATTTGACTCTTGTCCCAGCATATACTCACGCCCTACGCCTCCAGTTAAAAAATCTTCCAGCTAAAGTTGCGAACTGTCCCGTGCTGCACGGGGTTTCCCGTGTCCTGGGGCTGAAAGTGTTATCTCGTACGGACATAGGGAAGGATGTCGTATCTCATACTTCGGAAATAAACTGAGTGTTGATAGATACAGCTACAGTAATTTCCCACTTCCTTGATTAAATTACGTTTGCTCTGGTGTTGTAAACCATCAGCCANTGATAGATACAGCTACAGTAATTTCCCACTTCCTTGATTAAATTACGTTTGCTCTGGTGTTGTAAACCATCAGCCTCAGATAGTTACAACTGACGGCGACAGATGACATTCGTAAACAAGTGCGTTCGCGGAAGCAGTGCTTGCCGAGATGTGTAGTGCATATTTTATTACAGTGCGTGTTGGCGTCGTCTGTTTTAGAGCCGTTTAAATAAGGAATTCAAATCACACAGAATTATACAATACTTGGAACTAATATTTTGTAATTTTATAATGCTCAGAGAAAATATTGACTGTTCATATACTACTAAGTATTATTTACATTGTAGACGGATCAGAAAATTGATATTTTATACCTATAGGTAGGGGCAGTGATATTTCGCGAAAATATTTCGAGACAAGATACAGTCCAAAGCACTGTAGGGTCGGTCAGCTTCTTTGATTGGCTAAAAAAATGTTCTGGCCCGTGTTAACCGTTTGCGCACGAATCACGAAGGTTCAGTGTNTGATAGATACAGCTACAGTAATTTCCCACTTCCTTGATTAAATTACGTTTGCTCTGGTGTTGTAAACCATCAGCCACAGATAGTTACAACTGACGGCGACAGATGGCATTCGTAAACAAGTACGTTCGCGGAAGCAGTGCTTGCCGAGATGTGTAGTGTATATTTTATTACAAAGTGTGTTGGTGTCATCTGTTTTAGAGCCGTTTAAATCAGGAATTCAAATCACACAGAATTATACAATACTTGCAACTGATACTTTGTAATGCTATAATGCTCAGAGAAAATATTGACTGTCTGTATACTACTAAGTATTTTTTACATTGTGGACAGATCATAAAATTGATATTTTATACCTATAGATAGGGGCAGTGATATTTCGCGAAAAGATTTCGAGACAAGATACAGTCCAAATCACTGTAGGGTCGTTCAGCTTCTTTGATTGGCTAAACAATGTTCTGGCACGTGTTAGCCGTTTGCGCACGAATCACAAAGGTTCAGTGTCGGAGTTACTTAGTCCTGAGTGGCTTGGTCAAAGACGGACACGGCACCAGCAGCCAATGGAGGTATAACAACAGCTGAGGTGTGTATAGTATTGAAGTCTACTGTGTGCTCCAATTTTTACGCGAAAAGCCACTGGCCCTACTTATAGGGACAGGAAAATTTCGCGTTTTAAACGGCNCCAGCAGCCAATGGAGGTATAACAACAGCTGAGGTGTGTGTATATAGTATTGAAGTATACTGTGTGCTCCGATTTTTACGCGAAAAGTCTCTGGCCCTACCTATAGGGACAGGAAAATGTCGCGTTTTGAACGACCTGTAGGCTAGACTCCACAGTCCTCTGTATTTTCGAACCTCAGCTTACTGTTCATTGCCTGCTGCTCCAGTTTTACTTCAGACCATTTGGTACGCGATTCGCTTTCCCTGTAGGTCTGTTATTGGCTCAGAGTTCACCTGGGTGTGTCTAATAAACTGAGATCCAATCGAAAGTGCAGCAGAAATACACTGTTTGTTTGAAGTCTAGCTTGTCCTAAAATGAATTCGCGAAATTTTTCNTTTGTTTGAAGTCTAGCTTGTCCTAAAATGAATTCGCGAAATTTTTCGGTCCCTAATTATAGGGACACCCGAATTTCGCGAAAATAATTTCCGCACATGCTAGGTTTTAATACCCCACGGGACTACAAACAGTTTTCTTTTGCTTATTGGTGGCGTGTGTTTGTATGAATAAATTTTCTTACTGGACAGACCAATCAGAACTAGGTGACTCCAATAATGTACGCCTGTGATTAATGGGCAGACATCTAAGACGCGTAGCACTTAGATCATCCAATGAAGAAAGTGAATTTGAGCTAAACTGTTATGAAATACAACTGGTCGTGAAATCTTTTCGCGAAATTTGGGCGTCCCTGCCTATTGATAACAATTTTTCTTGATAGTTTTCATTGGCATCAGAGTAGCCCTTATGGAAAATCTGAAAAATGTAGGTATAGTCCATTCACGGTTACGTCCAGCATTTCTGAAGCCCTGCTGAAGTTCTACTTCGGGTATATTCCTGCGCCTCAATGACAAATTACACCAAAGGTAAAGTGCTCCGCATTCCTGCTCATTAAGTGTAATTATATTTTGCGCGATAACTATTTCTTATTATGCATTACCTACACACCTACTTTCTCTCTGTTTTCACTCATATTAATTATAAAAGGAATATCAAATTTATAAATTAAATAATAAGTAAAAATTTGGTTTGATTAAAAATAAGGTACTTTAATATTAACACATGTAGAATATATATACATATAAATATCGCGAAAAGACAGACTTCAACTTTTTACGTACATGCCTGCAAACTTTCTTTAGCTATCAGCTGCCTATCTATGTGAGAAGACCTTGTCCACTCGACTGGTCCAATCAGAATCAAGTCACCCTGAAACTGAACGTCCGTGATTGGCTGTCACACACTTACGAAGGGTGCGGGTTAAAATCATCCAACAGCTATAATGGTTCTGAACTAACGTTTTCTGGAGTACAACAAGTCGTGGAATATTTCTGCGAAAAAGAGGTGGCCCTGCATGTAGTATATAAAAATAATATTTTTATAAAAAAAAATTATTTTTTTTATTGTGATTAGATGTGGTGTTTTGAGTTGCCGGGAGTGTCCCTTATGACAACTTTGAAAAAAAAAAGTTGGTACTCCTAGATCCAGAGCCCTTGGTCTCGCTTGTTTTTGCATGACCTGCTAGAATTTGAAGGGGGTTGGGGGCGATGTTTTCAGCACGGAGAGTACCGGGCGGCGACGCCGGCGATGTATGCAGGCCGGGGAGTGCACGCGAGCGCGCCACGTGACGACAGCGCTGGACCGGTCGCCGCTGCGTACTTGGCTGCTGGCTGGAGANCTTGGCTGCTGGCTGGAGAACCTTCCAGCTCCAGGAACCAGCCAGCTATCCAGCCGCCACAGCCTTGGCGCAGTTGCGACAACGCCGCCTCTCGGCAACGGCCCGGCTCACACGATCACCTTCCTCGCCCCCGGTACAGCCACCGGCTTTCGCCTTAGTAAAGGCTGTTAGGCTGTTCACGGTAAAGTGAGCACTTTTGAGACCCTAGTTACTTCTTATTTCAGCCATTTTTTTTTATCTTTTGACCACTTTTTAAAATAGATATTGCCATGTAAGTAATTAACACAGCGGATATATTCCGCTACACCTGGAAGTTAACGTCTAAGGTTAAAGCAAAATATATTTAATTACTATTATTCCAAATGATATGGCTTTCAAAAGTGCTCACTTTACCGTGAATAGCTTATACAGACTGTTAACGGTAAACTTAGCACTTTTGGAAGCCCTTCTCAAGATTTATTTGTATGTACATTTTGTATTCTTCGACCATATGTAAAATTAGCATTGCCGCGGAGACAGAGTAAATAAGTACAATGAGACGAAATTGCGTGGCGGTTCCTTTGATGTTGGCGTGCCCATTCTCTGATTGGCTGCGCGAATATCTGGGAATGAGCGTTGTGCCTGTGTGGCCACCGCGTGCTGCGGAAGGTTTCCTACTGGCTGAGCTGCCCTGATTGGCGAGTAGAGTAACAGTTGCTGATTGGCGAACTGAGTTCCGACATGTTGCTGGCTTAGTGGCGCCATATTACTTGCGTGTGCGAGTGGAATTCGCGGAATAAGCTGCGGTTTCACCACGTTCATTTTCCGTCTCATGTGCTGCAAATGAGAAAAAATTTTGGTGAGAAACGTTTTTACGATTTTCTTATAACTTGACACGTTGAAACCTATGGAAACAGTTCAGTAGATCCATGGCAGAAGAGGCAACCAACTATAAAATAGTTAGTGTATCAGCGGCAACCAATAGCATTGCCCAGGGAAAGGCTGTGCCTTCTGGACAGGCAAAGACAATGATTACACATTTTCTCCAGCATGTCAGATGTGAATAAATGTACTGTGGATAATATGTTAAGAGATTAAGTACTCTGTGAAATTATTAACCTTGGAAATAGCAAATCACAGAAATAACACAGAAATGTTAAGTTCTTCACGTCTACCTTTCCAGGAAGTAAATGCATCTATAAATAGGGGCAGTGATATTCCGCGAAAAGGTTTCGATACAAGATACATACAGTCCGAAGCACTGTATGGTCGTTCAGCATCTTTGATCGGCTAAAAAAAATGTCTGGTCCGTGTTAACCGTTTGCGCACGAATCACGGAAGTTCAGTGTCGGAGTTACTTAGTCCTGAGTGGCTTGGTCGAAGACGGACACGGCACCAGCAGCCAATGGAGGTATAGCAACAGCTGAGGTGTGTATATAGTATTGAAGTCTACTGTGTGCTCAGATTTTTACGCGAAAATTCACCGGCCCTATCTACAAATGTCTTTGTCTCTTGGAGATGGAGGTCGGTCGTCACGTGCGGCGGATTGTTCGAGAACGGAAGGGCCGCTGCAGTTCCGCGGCTCGACCGTCACTTGTTCCCGCGTGTACAGTTAGCAGCCTCGCCTGGGACGGAGGCACAGTGTCCTCGTAGCACGCCGCGCGCAGCCTTGACATTTCTGCACCTCGCCTCGTGAGAGCCAGCCGTATGTCTTAATAACACGTGAGCCGACCGCGACTGTAATGGCGGACCTCACACTATGCTAGTCTGTTCGCGGTGTATTCACAACTTTTGAATCAAACCTTCGAAAAATCACCCCACGTATGACATTCATGGTTGTTTAAATATGGCATGTATCACAAACGTTTTAAATTTGTGTTAACATAAAAAAAACCTTATTTTTATTTACTCGAATTTTGACTTATATCTTACATATAACTAGGGCCAGTGATTTTCCGCGTAAAAATCTGAGCACATAGTAGTCTTCAATACTATATACACACCTCAGCTGTTGTTATACCTCCATTGGCTGCTGGTGCCGTGTCCGTCTTTGACCAAGCCACTCAGCACTAAGTAACTCCGACACTGAACCTTCGTGATTCGTGTGGAAACGGTTGACATGGGTCAGAACATTTGTTTAGCCAATCAAAGAAACTGGACGACCCTACAGTGCTTTGGACTGTATCTTGTCTCGAAATCTTNTGTCCGTCTTCGACCAAGCCACTCAGGACTAAGTAACTCCGACACTGAACCTTCGTGATTCGTGTGCAAACGGTTGACATGGGTCAGAACATTTGTTTAGCCAATCAAAGAAACTTGACGACCCTACAGTGCTTTGGACTGTATCTTGTCTCGAAATCTTTTCGCGAAATATCACTGCCCCTACATATAACTNGACGACCCTACAGTGCTTTGGACTGTATCTTGTCTCGAAATCTTTTCGCGAAATATCACTGCCCCTACATATAACTTATATTACTTTTTAAATAATTAATATGAATAAATATAGGGAGAAAATAGTGTGTTGGTAACGCCTATAGCAGCACTACTGCATCTTAGGACCTGGGAGCTCTGCAAATGTTGGACGACGATGGTACGGCAGGTGAGAGGGAGGGCCTGCAGATTAGTCTGCTTGCCTTCCAGCTACCTGTGGTTGGTGCTTTGCAAGTCGTTCTGTCTCTCTCTGTTTCACTTGGGTAGGCGTGAGTGGGTGAAGAGATTTGAACAGCTCTTGACAGAGAGGTCTTTGAGAGACTTGATGGAGAGTGATTGAGGTGAGTATGGAGCAGCGCTGGAAACGGGAGATTTACGAGAAAACTCGCCGGACGGCATCGTCCGACATGATTGCCACGTGCAAAAATCCAGGAGAGACCCGGCCGGGTATCGAACCCGGTTCGCCTTGGTGGGAGGCGAGCAAGCTAACCGCTCAGACACCGCGGCCCCACTTGAGTAGGGCGGCGTCAAGTCCGTTTTTGGGGCCGGCGCAACTAAAGTAACCAATGGAAACATGAATTATGCTCAAATCGGCAAAGGTAAGTGAAACCTAGCGTTTTACGAAAAAAAAAAAAATAAAGCGAATTTTGCATGCCTCTAGCAATTACGTAAGAATACAGAGATGAGGCAGGTGCTTACAACCCGAACTGCAGCCGCACACACCAGCGAAATAGCGTCACTCGCCAGCAACCTGCTGACGGAACGCCGTTCGCCAATCAGCACCTGGTTAACTTAACTGCCAGCCAGCAGCCCGACCAATAGGGGATCTTCCGCAGCACTCACTAGCCAATCAGACAAAAAGCTCATTTCCATAGCCACGCGCAGCCAATAAGGGCACGGACACCTTAAAGGAAAATAACTCTACACCATTTCATTTCTGTATACTTGCGTATTATTTAGCCACATGGGAAATAAGCAATTCGATGCTGAATATTTCTTGTTTATTCTGAAGTCTTGTAATACGTGTAGAATTAGCGGAACTCTAGTAAAACGCATGAAATTAATTTTGTACATTTATGGCGCCCAGGCTGTAATCGAATTATAACAGGAAAATTATGGCGTGACTTGGTGTTGCGAGAAGCCTGCAAGCCTTGCATTATTTTTGATGACCGACCGTATTTTTAAAGGCATGTAAGTTTATTTCTTAGAGGAAAAAAACGTTTTGAGAATTAAATAAACNTGATGACCGACCGTATTTTTAAAGGCATGTAAGTTTATTTCTTAGAGGAAAAAAACGTTTTGAGAATTAAATAAACCATCTCGTGTTCATAGTAAAAGTAAAATTAAGCAATACATATTTTTTATTTTTGAAGTCGAAGTTTACTGTTACCGTTGATGTACAGCATTGAACACGAATCGCATAGGAACCTGGTTTACAATATCAACTGAATTAGACAAGAAGAACCGTACACTAAATGAATGTATTACACGAGGGAGTTTCTATTTGCTGTAATCAATTACATTCACAAATAGCTACTAGCAGTAGTTATATAGGTTTTTTTCTGCTGAATTCTCCTTGCCATGATGTATCTTCTTATGACTAGGGATAGGAAAATTTTACGAGTTCGNTGATGACCGACCGTATTTTTAAAGGCATGTAAGTTTATTTCTTAGAGGAAAAAAACGTTTTGAGAATTAAATAAATGTTCATAGTAAAAGTAAAATTAAGCAATACATATTTTTTATTTTTGAAGTCGAAGTTTACTGTTACCGTTGGTGTACAGCATTGAACACGAATCGCATAGGAACCTGGTTTACAATATCAACTGAATTAGACAAGAAGAACCGTACACTAAATGAATGTATTACACGAGGGAGTTTCTATTTGCTGTAATCAATTACATTCACAAATAGCTACTAGCAGTAGTTATAAAGGTTTTTTTCTGCTGAATTCTCCTTGCCATGATGTATCTTCTTATGACTAGGGATAGGAAAATTTTACGAGTTCGACGACTCGTAGGCTAGAATCCACAGTCCTGTGCATACTCGAGCCTCGGATATTCAGTGAATTCGCGAAATGTTCCTATCAATACGTATGACTTTTATGACAGGTTGATGAGTTTCATTTTTTTTTTTTAGGCACAACTTCGTCTTTTGAGCGCTTATCAAGACATTTCGCTGTTGTAGTTGCAGAATTTTCGCTGGCCCAGTCTACTGGAAAACAGCTTATCTTACAGACGACATCGAATACCAGCAATAAACCTGCAGACTTGACCGTACAAAGTTGATGACTAATAAGCACGCCGGTACTATCGCGGAAAATTGAANCTTGACCGTACAAAGTTGATGACTAATAAGCACGCCGGTACTATCGCGGAAAATTGAATCTCGTATCTAATTACGTCAATAACGATGCTCATTGGTTCACAGGTAAACGCCAGCGTTATATCGATGGAAGCGAAGTTTCGCAATAAAACCACTTTGTTGCATAACCTGAGATTATAAATTTACCGGTGACTGGGTGGTATGAGTTGAGATGAGCACGTTGGCCAACTTCTTTGCCGATCACGTGCGCATGTGGTGAAGGTCACACGTTCCATACCAGTCATTCTGGTTATTGAAAATATTCCGCTATTAGCGTGACACGTTTACGCGACCTGCCTGTTGCGTAGCACGAATATAATAATTGCGGTAAAAAGTTATGCATCCTGCAAGGTTCATTACGTAACCGTGAAACTTTGTAGATGGATGATGATTAGGGCCAGTGACTTTTCGCGTAAAAATCGGAGCACACAGTAGACTTCAATACTATTTACACACCTCAGCTGTTGTTATACCTCCATTGGCTGCTGGTGCCGTGTCCGTCTTTGTCCAAGCCACTCAGGACTAAGTAACTCCGACACTGAACCTTCGTGATTCGTGCGCAAACGGCTAACATGGGTAAGAACATTTTTTTTTAGCCAATGAAAGAAGCTGGACGACCCTACAGTGCTTTGGACTGTATATTGTCTCGAAATCTTTTCGCGAAATATCACCGCCCTTAATGATGATAAAAAGGTTTAAGTTTAGTGCGATGGTACACGCACACGCATAATGCGAGGGCTGTTATGATTCAGTAAGGGAGGACAAGCCTAGCGAACAGCAGCGACGCGTTGGTATCCAGGCCAGGCCAAGGGTCCCAAACACATCACAGCAATAATAGTTTACAAACCACATCAGCGAAACGCTTAAATTCGTCCAGGGCGTGCTTAAAAACTGCGAACCAATGGAAAAAAGAAAGTCGAATGTATATGTGTCTGAAGTCTAACTTGTCCTCAAATGAATTCGCGAGATTTCCAGATTTATAATGATGATCAGCGAGGCAGGTACGAGCTCGGGAGTTCTGAGAATTCCAGTGTAACGACATATGACGGCAAGGCGTGAACAATCCTAGGCTGGTGGAAAGTAATTATATTTTTGCACTTTCACAAGAAAAATCCTTGGAAACCCAGTTGCCACGAAAATACTTTGTGGAACTAAAGACAGTTTTCTTGTAAAATCTGCAAAACATATATTTGTAATGTTACAAATGGTAAGCTTGTAATGCAACTTAAATTGTTGAGAAGCAAACATAAAATCACTTTTTTTTCTTGTGTAAAACAAATGTAATGAATTAATAACAGGTTAATTAGGGGGGGGATTATTATAAAACATAATTCACGAATAAACAGTACACCTTGCCAGCACGGGGATTACAACCCACGCCCTTTGCGTTAATATACCTACATCACCCACAACCACAATACGAACTAGACTTACAGGATATGGGGGCCACGCTGGCTGAGTGGTTAGCTTGCTCGCCACTCACCAAGGCAACCCGTGTTCAATACCTGGCCGGGTNGGGGGCCACGCTGGCTGAGTGGTTAGCCTGCTCGCCACTCACCAAGGCAACCCGTGTTCAATACCTGGCCGGGTCACTCCCGTACTTTCACATGCGGGAATCGTTCCGGACGATGCCGCTGGTAGGCAGGTCTTCTCGGAGATCTCTCGTTTCCACCGCCCTTTCATTCCTGCGCTGTTCCATACTCACCTCAATCACTCTCATCAGCTGTCAAGACTTCGCTGATAAGTGCCATCCAAATCTCTTTACTCACTCACTTACAGGCAATGAAATTATTTTGTACTGCATATCCCAGTAANTGATAAGTGCCATCCAAATCTCTTTACTCACTCACTTACAGGCAATGAAATTATTTTGTACTGCATATCCCAGTAACGCCTACAAAACATTAATGAAGTTATTTGGTTAAGAAGAAAGCATTTATTTAATTTTAAGTGTTCTGTGTAGAAATGAAACATTAACATTAAAAGTTAATGATTAACAGCATTAGGTGTTTTTTTTTAATTTCAGTCGTTTTATTATGATTATTTGAGTGGTTTTAAGTGTTTCACGTTATTCAAACTTGCAATACGTTTATTTTTACACGCTACTACACTTTACATCGTCCCTAGTTATTGCACAAACAGCTACATGCGTATTTACGTTGTTGAGTGGCCGCCATTTTGCTTGACCTCGTGGATACGGGTCAGTATGGTACAAGCATTACTTGAGGTCTATTACAAATACGACTCTCGTAGTTTTAACAAACAAGTAATTTGACAAGATAATTTTTTTTATACCGTTAAGAACATTTGTAAAATTACAAACAATTTCTCAGTAAAAATTAAAAAAATNGACAAGATAATTTTTTTTATACCGTTAAGAACATTTGTAAAATTACAAACAATTTCTCAGTAAAAATTAAAAAAATTTTTTTCCAGTGTTGGTAGGAACGGCTGGAGGCTGCGCCAACTCTCAGTTCCAGGAACGGACGGCTCCTCGAAGCGGGGACGGGCTGCAACGGCTTCCNCGGCTGGAGGCTGCGCCAACTCTCAGTTCCAGGAACGGACGGCTCCTCGAAGCGGGGACGGGCTGCAACGGCTTCCTGAAAACGAAATCCATCGGGTTGCCAAGGTCACTGCAGAGGCGAGCCGCCGGCCGGGATAATGGATCCGCAGCCTCCGAGAAGCCGTCCGCAGCAGAGCGTCACAACCGACACCCGACCGTGCCCCACCAGCACGAGCAATATGTTGTACNTCCGAGAAGCCGTCCGCAGCAGAGCGTCACAACCGACACCCGACCGTGCCCCACCAGCACGAGCAATATGTTGTACCACAAATAAGAAACTCGGAAATCTCTTGGAGTAATTTGGCAACAAGATAGTCTGCACAACCCTGTGTGCACTCGTGCCTCAGTCGGTTATTCGCTGGCTGATGCCTAGGGGAAATTGATATTTCGCGAAAAGATTTCGAGAGAAGATACAGTCCAAAGCACTGTAGGGTCGTTCAGCTACTTTGATTGNTCCGAGAAGCCGTCCGCAGCAGAGCGTCACAACCGACACCCGACCGTGCCCCACCAGCACGAGCAATATGTTGTATCACAAATAAGAAACTCGGAAATCTCTTGGAGTAATTTGGCAACAAGATAGTCTGCACAACCCTGTGTGCACTCGTGCCTCAGTCGGTTATTCGTGGCTGATGCCTAGGGGGAATTGATATTTCGCGAAAAGATTTCGAGAGAAGATACAGTCCAAAGCACTGTAGGGTCGTTCAGCTACTTTGATTGGCTATAAAATGTTCTGGCCCATGTTAGCCGTTTGCGCACGAATCACGAAGGTTCAGTGTCAGAGTTACTTAGTCCTGAGTGGCTTGGTCAAAGACGGACACGGCACCAGCAGCCAATGGAGATATAACAAAAGCTGAGGTGTGTATATAGTATTGAAGCCTACTGTGTGCTCCGATTTTTATGCGAAAAGTCACTATCCCTAATTATAAGTAATCAAGTTATACATAGGGCCAGCTGTTTTTCACCAACATATTTCACGACTGGTTCTCGAAAACGCGCTCGTTCAGAACCAATATCGTGGTTGCATGGTTTTTTTTTTAAATCCCGCGCGCGGCTTAAGTGTCTGCCAGCCAATCACAGACGTTCAGTGTCAGCGTACTTGATTCTGTTTGGCCCAGTCGAGTACGAAATGCTTCTCTCACAGAGACGAAGGAAAATGCAAAGGAAATTCGATAGCTTGTATGTAAGATGTTGAAATCTAGCTTCATCATAAATATTTTCGCGAAAAACAGGTGGCCCTATATATCACCATACCTATTTATAGGGGCAGTTAAATTTCGCGTAAATATTTCGAGACAAGCTATATTTCAATACACTGTATTGTAGTTTACCTTAATCGATTGGCTGCATAAACATGCAAATATTAATACGCAAATCACTTTGGTCCACTGGCAAAGTTGTTGAATTCTAATTGGCACGGTTAAACACAGAAGCGGCTTCTCACGCAGAGGGCGACCAATGACAAAATAAAAATTTCTGTTCGTGCTTAGAGTATTGAAATTTACAATGTGCTCAGAATTTTTTTTCGCGAAAAATCACTAGTTCTTTAAATCACTTGGTTCTCATTGTTAAGTGCACACCAGCGAACACTCTCTACACAGCCTTGGAACCAAGAAATCCGCTGCAACCCCAGACAAATCACAGTTGTTCAGTGTTAAAACGGCAGGAGACTCGTTGGCCCAGTGGGGACGGAAACAACTACTGCACTTACACGTGCACGCCCACTGAAAGGAAAATAACGCAAGAAAAATTGCAGGCACGTGCCGCCTGGCAAGCAGTCGACTTTTACCTGAGATAAATCACTCTCTGAACCTAATCGGAGGCACGAGAAACTCATGATATCTTGCAGACAGCTGAGTAGTGGTACTAGTACCATTTTACCCTGCCAGTTATGACAACGAAAGCAGACGCACAATAAATTACGTGCCTTCAAATATGGGAGTACAAGTAGTTGAGCGTGGGGGCTCGCGGTGGGTTAACCTGCTCGCCTCCCACCAAGGCGAACCTGGTTCAATCCTCGACCAGGTCACTCCCGGATTATCTCAAGCGGGAACCGTGCCGGCCGATGCCGCTGGTCGGCGCGTTTTTTCGGGGGATCTCCCTCTTCCCCCTGCCATGCATTCCAGCGCTGCTCCATCCTCACCTCATTTCACCCTCATCGGCTCTTAAGACCTCGTTTTAAGAGCCTCCCAAGTCCCTCAACTCAACTCAAGTAGTTGAGCGTGAAACAGAACAGCTCAGGTGTTCTTAATCTTTAACTGGCCAACAAATGGAGTTAACTAGGAGATCAAGTTGTGCCGCCCGTGATTTTATTTTTCAATGAGTGTCGATGCAATACTCTATAAATAGGGGCAGTGATATTTCGCGAAAAGATTTCGAGACAAGATACAGTCCAAAGCACTGTAGGGTCGTCCGGCTTCTTTGATTTGTTAAAAAATGTCCTGGCCCGTGTTAACCGTTTGCGCACGAATCACGAAGGTTCAGTGTCGGAGTTACTTAGTCCTGAGTGGCTTGGTCAAAGACGGGACACGGCACCAGCAGCCAATGGAGGTATAACAACAGCTGAGGTGTGTATATAGAATTGAAGTCTGCTGTGTGCTCCGATTTTTACGCGAAAAGTCAGTGGGCATATGTAAACCTAGTTAAGCTCAGTTAGCATGAGGCGGAATAATATTCTGGAAGTAGAACTCTAGCAGGGACTCGGAAAATTCTGAAGTGACAGTAAACAGCCTAAAGATAACTGTGTACACGGGGGCTGTGTTCAAATTCAGTGCAGTGTGCCCTTGATTTCTTCCCGTGCCATTAGCAATTGTCCCCTTCATGAGAAATATTATTTTTGTGAATCCGTTTCCCCCTCGAGTTTCACTATGTCGAATTTCATTCTACGCGAGTTTAAACTGTCTGTGACGTCATCAATTGTTCTATGCGGCCGTGCAAAGTTGTAAACGCCAGCAAATTATATTTCAGATAGTCTAGCTTCATAAAACTATCTAGGGCTCGAGAAGGGCAAGTGATAGGTGCCCTTTGCTGAAGGGGACTTTATAGGGTGCATACGTGCCTTTGCTGTGAATTCAAACAGCGGGGGTTGACGTCACTACCTCGATGCACTTTTATAGGGCACGGAGCTAGTTAAGGACACTCAGGTAGTGATTTTTAACACAGTCTGGACGCAAAATAAGTAGACACCTGCAAAATTCGCGTTATTTTTTGGCATCAGAATAAAACCCAAAATGCTGTATGTCAAGAGACCTAAAAAATTCACGTTATTTTTTAACTGGATACAAAACTCATAGACGTCGTATGCGTGCTTGTCTTCTGTCATTGGCCGAAAATTTGCGTGTAACTTCCCAACGACGCGACGCTTTCGACCAATAGCAAAGGCTCGATTTTTGAGTAACCAACCTACTGGAGAGGTCACATAAGTTAATACGTTAATAACGCCATATAGTCGCCAATAGCCTATGAAAACACGAATTGATCTAAAGTAGGTACAGGGCTGTATAATAACCGAAATTTTGCACGTTCATATGTATGTTATATTGAATTTTGCCGTCAGNTAAAGTAGGTACAGGGCTGTATAATAACCGAAATTTTGCACGTTCATATGTATGTTATATTGAATTTTGCCGTCAGCAGACAACTTGCATGACTCTTCTCCTTATCAAATACGCTTTAAGCCAATAGGAAAGGCTCAGAGTTTCAGCAAGCAATCTCCAATAAAGCGGTCACACAGGTAGAGCGCCAGTAACCGTTGAAAATTCGGTTGCTCATTGGTAGAGACTTGCACATTTCGTGTTATTTTTTGGGTACCAAGCTAGACTTTTTAGACCTATTCTCACTTGAGCGCAATTCGTGATTCAATTGGTTACTNTAAAGTAGGTACAGGGCTGTATAATAACCGAAATTTTGCACGTTCATATGTATGTTATATTGAATTTTGCCGTCATCAGACAACTTGCATGACTCTTCTCCTTATCAAATACGCTTTAAGCCAATAGGAAAGGCTCAGAGTTTCAGCAAGCAATCTCCAATAAAGCGGTCACACAGGTAGAGCGCCAGTAACCGTTGAAAATTCGGTTGCTCATTGGTAGAGACTTGCACATTTCGCGTTATTTTTTGGGTACCAAGCTAGACTTTTTAGACCTATTCTCACTTGAGCGCAATTCGTGATTCAATTGGTTACTGACAACTATGTGTAGTAAATAACATGTGTGACCGCTTCACTGGCTCAACATTGGTTGCTCAACATTTGGGACTTTACTTTTGGCTCATATCATCCCTGGGCCATGTCACGCAGGTTATCGGCCAATGACAGAAGTTGAACGGGCTCACAGCGTCTTGGAGTTTAGTCTGAAACCACATAGTAACGCGAATTTTGCAGCTCTCTACTATTGTCCGCGCGAAGTTGTGGTAACGGACCTTGGCCCTGATTGGTTATTGAACGTTACGGAATATTCCCTTCATTAGTTGGCCTGCCGTCTGGCAAAGTCAGTCTCCGGAAGCAGGTTCGCGAACGACGCTCTTCCATATCGCCGACCGTTGAAGCCATTTTGTTGGCCTGTGCGGCTAAAGTTCGTGGAGAGGTGGCGAGGGTTGGCGGCTCTTAACGTAAGGGGTCTTGAGAGCCGCTGAGTGTGAAGAGAGGTGGACGTGGAACAGCGCCGGAATGCAAAGACAGGAGGAAATGGGATATCACCGAGAAAACTCGCTGACCAGCGGCTTTGTTCAGCACGATTCCCACGTGCGAACATCCGGGAGTGGCCCCGCCTGGAATCTAACGCGGTTCGCCTTGGCGAGAAGGCAAGTGCTCTAGCCGCTGTACCACCGCAGCACCACTGGAGTTTATAATACGCCTCTGTGTTTTTACCGTTTAAGGAGTATGCACGTATATACTTGGGGTTACGATTATATGGAAATTTCTTTGCTCTAGACGACACAACTCATAATTATATATTTTTTCTAGTTTTACTGTTTCGCTGGACTGTATCGAAATATAATTAAATAATTACAACTAATCAACATTAAATAATATACATTTTCTTTTTAATAATATCTCAAATGAACAATATGGATTGTAAAACCAGCTATTTCTGTCGCTACACATTAATTGGTGCACAGGCAACACGCGATTTAACTGGTTGACGATCAGCCAATAAAAAACGCTGTGGAGTACAGGAAGTATGTAGTG
>NQII01001509.1:357927-393511 GCA_002778355.1 Clitarchus hookeri
GGGGGGGGGGGGTAGTCAGACACCCACACAACTGATATTGGTAGAGACGTACTAAATAAGCTTTATTATTTGGCGCCATACTAGACTTAACTGTTCTGTACCTACTTTAGAATAGTTCGTGCTTTCATTGGCTATTGGTGACTATACGCCGTCATTAACATGTGTGATCACTCCTCTGGTGGCTGGATGTTCGAAAATAGAGCCTTTGCTATTGGCTGAAAGCGTCCTTGGGACATGACACGCAAGTTTTAGGTTAAGGCGCCCGTCTTCCTGGCGCTTGAACTGCGTTGCAGAGTGTTCCAAATACACGTTTTTCAACGAAACTATTAAGCGTGCGTCCAACGTGCTGATCTACGAAAAGAACACACACTTCAGACGAGAGCTTTTAAGTACTTTCAAAATATCACGTACCTTAGAAACATCAATTCAGAGTACTCCATAACCGCTAAAAACGGCCTTTCCAAGATGCTGTAGCTCAAAATGCACGCATCATATACATACAAAACTACTATAGGCGCCTGCACTGTACCTTCCTAAAGACTTCCCACTAATAAAATAATATGGTCACCGCTGAAAGTCCCATAGGTACACGCAGCACGACGAGAACACTGCACGCCAGTTCAGAGCCTTGCGCTTAGCGGCGATGGCGTACTTGATGCGCGTGGCAGTGTCGCCCTTATCGCTCCCGCGCTTCTCGGCCTAAACGTGGGAAAAAGTTCCAGGTAGACGGGGGCCTTAATGGTATTACACAAGTATGCATACAACGTCTTGGAGTTTCGTCTGTTAAAAAATAACGTTATTGGTGTAGTGGAGAATATATAGGTAGCTCACTTCAACCTTGTCCTCAGTGCCGGTAAATGTTTGCCACCCTCAAAGGGTTAGAACTTTGGGTGCTATCGACGTAATATTACGTGACCTGGATTTATCTAAGTTTAAGGAATTTGCCGTAATACTGTGAGTTCCGCATTGTTTGAAGACACGGGAGATGTAATATTACTTCACCAGCAGTTTAACAGGGTTCTCTGTGACGTTCTATTACGTCAGCAACACTCAAAAGTGTAAATTTCTCAAATGAACCGAATGGATTGTACATTATTATAGGTAGGAAAGATCATTTGATTTGGCCAGTTCCACGTCGGCATTCTATTGGTAGAGAGCCGGCCAGTAATGAACAGGTACAGTGTAGTAAGCGCGTCAGAAGCCGTGTGAACCAATAGGACGATAGTAAACAGGAATACAGAGACCAACAGAACTGACGGTCATGCAACCGTGAATATACGTAACTCACTTGTAGATTGTCGTAACTCTCAGTAAACGTGTACCGCATACCGAGTATCGTTCGTCCCTATAGATAGGGCCAGTGACTTTTCGGGTAAAAAATCGGAGCACACAGTAGACTTCAATACTATATATACACATCAGCTGTTGTTACACCTCCATTGGCTGCTGGTGCCGTGTCCGTCTTTGACCAAGCCACTCAGGACTAAGTAACTCCGACACTGAACCTTCGTGATTCGTACGAAAACGGTTAACACGGGCCAGAACAATTGTTAGCCAATCAGAAGCTGGACGACCCTACGGTGCTTTGGACTCTATCTTGTCTCAAAATCTTTTCGCGAAATATCACTGCCCCTACCTATAGACGTTGGAACAGACGCTCACCGGCGTGGAGGGTCGTCAAGAACCGACGCCCGTTCACAACCAGGCTCCAGCAGCCACAAGAGTTCTGGGAAGTGAGGGGCGGACATGTTCGCCACTCCCTGGATGACGACGGCCAGTAAACAAGCGGGAGGTGGGGCAGCTAGAGATGTATGTATTGCCCGAGGGAAGACGGCGACTGCACGGCATGGCACGAAACAGAACACCCGTTCCCTGCTCGCGACCGCAAGTACCCGCACGACTTTCCGCCAAGGTCACCGCGACCCAGCAAACCACTGCGGAATTGCCACCACCGCGCCGTTAATTATGTAATCGTAGAAGTCTTCTCAAGGTCCACTTACGAAGATACATTAGGTAACATAAACATATCGTAAAGGAGTTAAAGCACTGGTCTTAACAAATATATGCATGTTTATCTCCTATTTACATTCTTACATTTTTCTATTTAAAAAAAATAGTATATGGATTGCCATGTAAAACAATTAGACCATCCATGACAAGCGACGTTCAATGTTCTGAATACAATTATGTCATTAGGATGAAACATTGACATACTCTTAGCATCGGAGTAATCAATAATGAGGTTTTGATATATAACAGCCACTTCCAGAAATGTAATATTAAATTCACAATATTGAAAGCTTCCTCTGCTTCATGTCTATAAAAGGATAAATGATTTGTTGGCCAGTCGGTATCCTGTAGCAACAATTATCCCTGTTAATACGAGGGACCGTGGTGGTGTAGTGGATAGACTACTCGCCTCCGTACTAGGCGGACTGGGTTCAATTCCGGGTGTGGTCGCTTCCAGAGCTTGGCATGTGATAATCCGGTCGGACGATGCCGCTGGTCAGCGGGTTTTATCGGGGATCTCCCGTTTCACCGGCCCTTGCATTCCAGCGTTACACCATACCTCAAGACCTCGCTGTTAAGAGCCGCCCAAATCTCTTCACTGACTTAACGCGACATTTGCAGGCCTGTAGCAGGAAGGAAAGGAAGTGGTAGATTGTCTGGCGCACAACTTGGGGAAAGAACCCGGAACAGCTGCTGCCGCAGACCATGTTCGCTCCTGTGGCAGGAAAACCTCGACCTTTCGTCCACGGAGCAGTGGAAGGGTGGTAGTTAGAGAGAGAGTGCAGATGACGAATGTCTCCCCGGAGAACGGTACAGCGGGGTCACACGATTACGACTTGTCTCGACGGTCACTTCCTTATTCCGCTCGGAGGTAGCGCCTCCTTGCGGTCACACAGAGGCCCGTACAGGGTCAACACGTGTGCATGTGTGTTCGTGTAGGACGGAGGGATATGCGGGGCCGTTAGTCGACGGCCGTGGTCGCCAAGGTTCGAAACACGTGTGGCGAGGCGGAAACGGTAACACCACACGAACACAGAACACTTCAATATACAGAAACAAAAGTCCTAAACTACATCCTGGCAACGTGACAAAGAAATGCCTGTCATCAGTGAGCACTGGAGATGAACCTACCGGAGGTCACGGCGAACCATAAGCGAACCGTACACTGCACTGGAGAACCAACGAACCACAAGACACGTTCCACAGTAACACACAGCCAATCAGAGACTTCGTACACTGAACACTAGGGTCACCTGTTCGTCGCGAAAATATTTACGCGAAGGCTAGACCCCAATGTCCTATGGTGTATTGCAGTTTTTTTGGTCATTTTTCGCGAGTGGAAACCGTGCCGGACAATTCCGCTGGTCGGCGGATTTTCTCGAAAGAAAATTTTCGCTGCAGAACCACATCTTTAGACATGATGACAGAGCACTTAAAAATGTAGTGATGAAAGTGGCAGTTAGGACCGCGAACTCCAGGGGCACACAACACTAAAATGGCGCCACTGTCCAGCAACATGTCGAAACGCCGCACTGAGAAAAAAAGTATGGTTTTAGGTACCATCTAATTATTGTTAACACAGATAGTAATACCAACAGAACTGTTAGCTGTATTCCTATCTGTTACTGTATTTGCTACTGTAAATATGGTTGCTAATATAAAACAACACAGCACCCCCAACAGAACAACTTCAACAATATTCGGACTGTTACCACAACAACCAGAATTGTAAAACCCTAACAGAATGTTCTGTTGCTATCACTGCACAGTTATGTAATTGGATTTGAGGGCAGCAGCAACAGAATATTCTGTTAAGTTGTTACAATCCTGGTGGTTCTGGAAACGATCCAAATATTGTTGAAGTTGTTCTGTTGGGGGGTACTATCTTTTTTGTAGTAGGAACACGNAGTTATGTAATTGGATTTGAGGGCAGCAGCAACAGAACATTCTGTTAAGTTGTTACAATCCTGGTGGTTCTGGAAATGATCCAAATATTGTTGAAGTTGTTCTGTTGGGGGGTACTATCTTTTTTGTAGTAGGAACACGGTGTTCTGCTGTAGCAACAATATGTATAGTCGCAAATACAATCACATGCAGGAATACAACAAACCGTCCTGTTGGCATTACTCTCCATATTAACAATATTTATATAGTGCCTACATCCCATCAAAAGGCTGTCCGTATTTAACAGTCTAGATATTTTTTACAACCATATTCTCCCTCAAATGCCGCGTAATGGCCTTGGTGTTGTGAGACCGGGAGCCTAGACTCCCATAACTCACTGGGTGTTTGTAAAGACAAATGCACCCCGACACATACTCAAATCATTGGGTCGGCGGCCGGGCGCTGCGTGTCTGTGGTTTGTTGGGCTCCGGACCCGTCTTAAGGCTGTTAATTGGTGCTGCCTATTATAAGTAAAGTTACGTGTTCAAGGTTTTCGGCGGGGGAGTGAAGCTCCCCCTCCAGCCTCCCGGCTGGAGTGAATGTTGCTTCGTTATGTATGTCTAGCATGTTGAACTGTTGTTGGCAAGTGTGCCAGTTAATTTCGCATATAATGCGTCGGCGAGTCCCTAGTCTCCCGAGGCGTCCTATACAGGTCTCCCTCGGGGTACTTGTTAATAAATTAGAGTTGCTGGGGCCCCTGGTACAAGACTAAGTGCGCCAGTATAAAACTGCGCTTGATAACCTACTCTCCAGCCGGCAGCCCAGCCAATATATATATTAATTAATTTCCACCTCACCTCTCTTAGCCAAAGACCATCCGAGGTTATTGATTATTTTCCTTTTCCTTTATTCCACACTTTCCTATTCTTATTCTTCTTCATCTTCATTTTTTTATTACTTATGGATTCTTAATCTTCTTTTTATTATTCTTTCTTCTTTTATCGTTCTTCAAAACCCTTCGTCTTTTTAACCATATTTACTTCTTATTCTTCTTTTATTTTGTTCNTTTCTTCTTTTATCGTTCTTCAAAACCCTTCGTCTTTTTAACCATATTTACTTCTTATTCTTCTTTTATTTTGTTATTCTTCTTATTCTCTTCATCCTCCTCATCAACAACGTCATCTATTCTTCTTCTTCATGTTCTTATTTCTTTCTCTTATTTGTTTGTTTCTATTTTCTCACTCCTGTTGGGAAAACCTCGCTGTACGCAACAGCCAATCCCAGAATCCCCGCATGTCCAATCGGAGAATGAGTACGTCTGCATCAAAGGTGCCGCCATGCCACTTAGCGTCTGTGTACTTATCTACTCTCTGGCCAGGCGATCCAGTGTCTCGTCGCTAGCCAATGGCGTATCGAGTCGTCGATGGCGTGAGAGGTCTGGAGGGGAAGGTCAGTGCCTTGACCCTTGTGATGAGGCGATCAGTCCGCTACCGCGACCTTCCCTTCGTCCGCACATCTCCACCGCAGAAAAAAAAAACTTTTTTTCTCTGTCCTTCGTAATAACTGTTCTGGGAAAGAGCTAGCCGTTGCGAAACATTCCCGCACCGGAGAGTCGCAGGCGAGATCAATTCTAACAGCCCATGGCAATCGATCTTCTGGGAAATATTCCATAACTGGGGACATGTGATTTTCGCGAATGGGTTCCTATGAAGGTGTATTTCAAAAAAAAAAACCTAGGGCCGGTTTCACCAAGCGAGATACCGATATTATATCGAGTTTAACTCCCAAATTATCTCGANAAAAAAAAAACCTAGGGCCGGTTTCACCAAGCGAGATACCGATATTATATCGAGTTTAACTCCCAAATTATCTCGATTATCTGCATTTTGTGTTTCACCACGCACGTTATCTCGATTTTCTCTGTATATCGAGATGAAATATTTTAACCACCGATTTTGCTGGATAAAATCTCTTTATCGGGATAAAGAAGTAAAATGTAACCAAATACATTAGACTATACGTAAAGAAATTTGGAAAGTGATAGATAATTAATATTTGTAGATTATTAGCATAACATTAAACAGTAATAAACACAATATAATCTTAAAACGCTAACAAAATTAATACATTGAGTATTAAGGAAAATTTTGCTTAATGGAAACTATTTTGGGAACCAGTAATTGCAGGGTTATGTGTTTTCTAAGTAAAACACTTTTTATTAAATTTAATACATATTGAGTTTCGCCAGATTCTTGCAGTTTCAGTTTATTCACTGCATATGATTCGATATACAATAATGCACTTAATTTTAGGTTATGAATTCCGGGCCTGATGTAAAACCAGTAAAAGTTAAAAAAAAAAAAAAAAAAAAAANTTTCTTCTTTTATCGTTCTTCAAAACCCTTCGTCTTTTTAACCATATTTACTTCTTATTCTTCTTTTATTTTGTTCTTCTTCTTATTCTCTTCATCCTCCTCATCAACAACGTCATCTATTCTTCTTCTTCATGTTCTTATTTCTTTCTCTTATTTGTTTGTTTCTATTTTCTCACTCCTGTTGGGAAAACCTCGCTGTACGCAACAGCCAATCCCAGAATCCCCACATGTCCAATCGGAGAATGAGTACGTCTGCATCAAAGGTGCCGCCATGCCACTTAGCGTCTGTGTACTTATCTACTCTCTGGCCAGGCGATCCAGTGTCTCGTCGCTAGCCAATGGCGTATCGAGTCGTCGATGGCGTGAGAGGTCTGGAGGGGAAGGTCAGTGCCTTGACCCTTGTGATGAGGCGATCAGTCCGCTACCGCGACCTTCCCTTCGTCCGCACATCTCCACCGCAGAAAAAAAAAACTTTTTTTCTCTGTCCTTCGTAATAACTGTTCTGGGAAAGAGCTAGCCGTTGCGAAACATTCCCGCACCGGAGAGTCGCAGGCGAGATCAATTCTAACAGCCCATGGCAATCGATCTTCTGGGAAATATTCCATAACTGGGGATATGTGATTTTCGCGAATGGGTTCCTATGAAGGTGTATTTAAAAAAAAAACCTAGGGCCGGTTTCACCAAGCGAGATACCGATATTATATCGAGTTTAACTCCCAAATTATCTCGATTATCTGCATTTTGTGTTTCACCACGCACGTTATCTCGATTTTCTCTGTATATCGAGATGAAATATTTTAACCACCGATTTTGCTGGATAAAATCTCTTTATCGGGATAAAGAAGTAAAATGTAACCAAATACATTAGACTATACGTAAAGAAATCTGGAAGGTGATAGATAATTAATATTTGTAGATTATTAGCATAACATTAAACAGTAATAAACACAATATAATCTTAAAACGCTAACAAAATTAATACATTGAGTATTAAGGAAAATTTTGCTTAATGGAAACTATTTTGGGAACCAGTAATTGCAGGGTTATGTGTTTTCTAAGTAAAACACTTTTTATTAAATTTAATACATATTGAGTTTCGCCAGATTCTTGCAGTTTCAGTTTATTCACTGCATATGATTCGATATACAATAATGCACTTAATTTTAGGTTATGAATTCCGGGCCTGATGTAAAACCAGTAAAAGTTAAAAAAAAAAAAAAAAAAAAAAATATTATGAGCTACCCAACAAACCGTAACGTGGCCGCAAAAACAACAGTAACTTATGAATAATATATAAACACTAGATTTATTCCTCTATTTTCAGAGGTTCAATTTTCAACGTATGGAGTTTATTCCAGCATATTTGCCTGAATACGTATTTTTCTTTAAATAAGTGCTCAATTGTAATATTCTTCCTTTATAAAAGTATGTTATAAGGAAAATAACATTTAAACAATCGATAATATGGCATATTGTGTTGATAGAACACTTGAAAAAATGAATTTTTCCGAGGACGTGGAAATTTATTTTCCCCTTTGTAACATTTCAGTTTGACGCTGCGCTTATTTTAGATTATGCCAATACTTTCAGTTTATATCTCTAACACAACAGGTTTTTTCTGTGCAGTATATTTTTTTTTTGTTCCTTTTCTTTCGTGAAAATACCATTTCGACTACTAAAAACTATTCACTTTATTACCGTTTAATACTCAACATTTTCTGTTGACTGAGCAGTCGGGGTTGTTTTCACGCCAAATCCAGATAAAATTATCTCGATTTCCTCGCAGAAGGATAAGTCATGACGAAACACGCAACGCTTTATCCAGATAAACATCGAAGTATAACTTTTTGTCTCGATAATATTTTCTAGAATTACTACAAATTTTATTTTCGTTAGTGGAACTAGCCCTAAACCTCAGATCCACTTTCAGGATTCGATCGTTTTAACTGCTGTGCGTCTTTAAGCACCTCTCAGCAAATAGCAGATGCTCAATACCGAAGTAACATAATTTTGGCTGCCCCAATGAAAAATCAAAATACTTCTCACAAACACACGTGGCCTAGAACTTACGTATACTGCAGGCGTGGAACGAGTGAGTGAGTGAGTGAAGAGATTTGGACTGCTCTTAAAATCGAGATTTGAGAGCCTGTTAAACGAGGTATGCAGCAGTGCCGGAATGCAATGGTGGAGGAAACTGGAGACCCCCGAGAAAACCCACCGACCAGCAGCATCGTCCGGCACAATTCCACATGCCAAATCCAGGAGGCGATTCCGCCGGCAATCGAGCCCGGGCCATCTAGGTGGGAGGCGGGTAGTCTAGCCATTACACCACCGTGGCCCCGCGTATAAGGATATTTTTTTTACCAGTGAAAGTTGTGGCCAACGAAAGTTATTGGCGTTGCTAATTACATCTAAGTGGGCCTGTTGAACTTATTCATTGTCTTCTTCGTTATCAGGCAACATATTTGGATCAAATAACGTCCGTGCAATATCTCTAACCTTTCGTATTCACGCCATTTGCCGAACAAATCACGCACTTTTGCTCATCGTCATTTGCGTCGTCAGGTCGAGATCAGCTGTTTCTTTTTCTCTTATGTTCTAAAAAAAATATAACTAGCGGAAAGAGCGTACCATCCCAACAAATCAAATGTCGGAGTATGTGGGCATCTTGCCGACCTTCGACACCGGGGACACCCGACGCCCGAAACTGCCCCGCCCTTCTCGTCGACAGCCACTTCCGTCTTCCGGGGTCGCGGTAGGTCTGCCGGCGCCTTCCGAGTCATCGAGGTTGGCCGTCGTCACCTACCCGGGGTCGCGTGCCGCACGGAAAAACACCGCCATACACGCCATTCACGCTAAAGTGAGCACCTTTGAAATCTCTCTCATTTGGAATAATAGTCAATGAATATATTTTAACTTAGTCTTGGACGTTAAAGTCCTAGTGCGATAAAATATGCACGCTGTATTTATTACTTACATGGCGATATTTGTTTGAAAAGGTGTTTAAAGGATAAGTAATGGCTAGGGTCAGTGACTTTTCGCGTAAAAATTGAAGCACACAGTAGACTTCAATACTATATACACACACCTCAGCTGTTGTTATACCTCAATTGGCTGCTGGTGCCGTGTCCGTCTTTGACCAAGCCACTCAGGACTAATTAACTCCGACACTCAACCTTCGTGATTCGTGCGCAAACGGTTAACACGGTCTAGAACATTTTTTAGCCAATCAAAGAAGCTGGACGACCCTACTGTGCTTTGGACTGTATCTTGTCTCGAATTCTTTTCGCGAAATATCACTGCCCCTAGTAATGGCTGAAATAAAAAAGTAACTATAACCTCGAAAATGCTCACTTTACCGTGGGCAGCCTGTATGTGACTTCCGTATCCCGCAGGCCTGACCACTGCCACAGAGTACGTAAGAATACAGAGGTGAAACAGCCTAGTTTGTCGCGAACTGCAACAGTACACTCTAGCAAAATGGCGCCATTCGCCAGCAACATGTCGGAACGCCGTTCGCCAATCAGCGCCTGGTAACCTACTCGCTAGTCGGCAGCCCAGCCAATAGAGAGTTGAGTTGAGTTAAGGTTTATTCTATCAGGTTGGGAAGCTCAATGCTTTCAGATTGGCAAATAAAATTGTTCGCTAATAAGTAAGCGCTAGTGTCGCATGTGTACCGGATTTTATTTATTTTATACGTTAAAAAGCAAAATAATTGCAATTATTATAAATCAAAATATAAAATAACTACGTAACTAAGAACAATATTTCTCTTTTATTATTGACATACATTAAAATTTTAATTAAAAATTACCTCTTTGGAACACTGCGCACCTAGCGGCGAAAATTTGCCCTCTGCCAAACTCTCCCATAAGAAAACTGTTTTTTTTCCTAACCTCAGTAGAATTAACTTTAGTTGAGTTGAGAGATTTGGGCAGCTCTTAACAACGAGGTCTTGAAAGCCAATGGGTGTGAAACGAGGTGAGAATGGAGCAGCGCCAGAATGCTAGAGTGGGGGGAAACGGGAGTTCCCCGAGAAAACCCGCCGACCAGCTACATCGTCCAGCACGGTTCCCACTTGCGAAAATCCGGGAGTGAACCAACCGGGAATTGAACCCGGTTCGCCTTGGTGGGAGGCGAGCAGTCTAACCGCTCAGCCTCCGTGGTCCCTTGAAAAGTTATTCGACAAATGTAATTGACCCAACGAAAAGGTTTCAACCACTCGCAAAAATTTACATTTCCGAAATCAGTATTTCGTACGTTAAATTTTGATTAAGTCAAGAGAACAGCATTTAATCTTTAAATCAATTTTATGTGGCCATACACAAACGCGTAAAACCAAACATTATTTTTCTTCGTGACGAATTCCAACATGCATTCCGTTCCGGATCGCTGGAGTGTGTGTGTTGCTGGTTATTTTTGTCCCCGACCAGTCCAGAAGAAAAAAAAAAGTTTACCTGAGAAGCTGCGGCGGCTTTCACTCGCTTGAAGAAAGAGAAAATACGTGATGACCACATTATTTGTAACACCTCCGTTGAATAATACTGGTCCGGTCTCTCCACGTGTTATCGAAAACACAAAGACCTTTCCATCTAGATACACGTTCGTTTCCCGTTATAGTCTGTTCAAGGTTAACTCACACTTTTCTGAATAGCCCTGCTAAATTTCTACTTCCAGGAAATTCATCCGCGTCGTGCAAGCAACGCTTAACTAAAGCTATAAAATTACACGAACAGGACAACGCACCACATTCGTGCGCGCTCAGTGTAATAATATTTTACATAAGAACTATTTCTTACTAGGCATTACCAACACACCTATTTTCTCTGTTGCCGCAACGGGGGCCCGTAAGAGCAAGGTTAAATAATCAGCGGATATACATCCACTCCAAATGATGACTACTTCCGGGAGAACTTCCGGGAGCAGTGCTGCACGTTTCAACTTGCAACTGACGTTCAAGGTCAAACCTGTTTTCGAATGTGTTAAAGGAATCTGGGGTTGGAGAATTAAAACAANCCGTAAGAGCAAGGTTAAATAATCAGCGGATATACATCCACTCCAAATGATGACTACTTCCGGGAGAACTTCCGGGAGCAGTGCTGCACGTTCCAACTTGCAACTGACGTTCAAGGTCAAACCTGTTTTCGAATGTGTTAAAGGAATCTGGGGTTGGAGAATTAAAACAACTTATTACATCATACAATATATTAAGCACAATACACATACTGTGCATGATCTATTACACGAACATCACCATTCGTACCAACCAACTTCCTAAATATCAGCGGATCTATGACATATTCAAGAAACAAACAAACATGTCATGCATGGAGTGATTTTTCAGAAGTTCAATTCAAAAAAGTGTGAAGAAACCGCGAATATACTATGTAAAGTGGGAACAAGGCTTTNGTGATTTTTCAGAAGTTCAATTCAAAAAAGTGTGAAGAAACCGCGAATATACTATGTAAAGTGGGAACAAGGCTTTGACTTCACAATACTCTTCATACTCGAGCAGAAGACGCTTGTTCATTGGCTGCCGCCACATACAAAGTTCATTCTGCTGTTTGACCCGGCCATACGGAATGAAGCTACCAGAGTGCTGAGTGTTCAACTGTTAGTTCTGAGTTCTGCTGAGCGTGTCGGATGGGCATATGTTCAGTGAGTAGGGACACCTGGTTTTCGCGAAAATATTCCACGATCAGTTGTGTTTCGTGATACCTTAGCGAAGATCCACTTTCCTGATTTGACTATTTACGCGTTACGCGTCTTAGGTGTCTGCCCACGAATCACAGACGTGCAGTATCGGAGTGACTTAATTCTGATTGGCCGGTCAAGTAAGAAAATATCCTCCCACAGTAAGCAACAGAAAACTGATGGTACGCCCGTAGGGTATTGAAGTCTAGCATGTGCTGAAATCTTTTCGCAAAATTCGGGGTGCCCCTGCTAATGGCAAACGTGAGCCTAACATATATATGTATTCCGCTAGCCCTGATGCTAAGTTATTATGCGAAATGATAGGGCCTCTGTTTATTAGTCACCAGTTACCAAAGGTTCCGCGTAGACTCAAAATTCGATGCAGCTAAGTAAGTCTTTGAAAGGTGACTCTGGGTACTTCGCTTGATTTGTTTTCGGTTTCCATTACCGGTATGGCTNCAGCTAAGTAAGTCTTTGAAAGGTGACTCTGGGTACTTCGCTTGATTTGTTTTCGGTTTCCATTACCGGTATGGCTTAGGGCCAGTGACTTTTCGCGTAAAAATCGGAGCACACAGTAGACTTTAATACTATATACACACCTCAGCTGTTNCAGCTAAGTAAGTCTTTGAAAGGTGACTCTGGGTACTTCGCTTGATTTGTTTTCGGTTTCCATTACCGGTATGGCCTAGGGCCAGTGACTTTTCGCGCAAAAATCGGAGCACACAGTAGACTTTAATACTATATACACACCTCAGCTGTTGTTATACCTACATTGGCTGCTGGTGCCGTGTCCGTCTTCGACCAAGCCACCCAGGACCAAGTAACTCCGACACTGAACCTTCGTGATTCGTGCACTAACGGTTGACACGGGCCAGAACATTTTTTAGCCAATCAAAGAAGCTGAACGACCCTAAAGTGTTTTGGACTGTATTTTGTCTGGAAATCTTTTCGCGAAATATCACTGCCCCCACACCGTATGGGTGTTGGGATTGTACGCCTGCCGACAGTACAGCTAGTGATTTCTCGCGGGAAAAATATGAGGACCCGGTAGAATTCAATACTACAAGCACCCAACAGCTGTTTGTCTATTGCCATTGGTTGNGCTGGTGCCGTGTCCGTCTTCGACCAAGCCACCCAGGACCAAGTAACTCCGACACTGAACCTTCGTGATTCGTGCGCTAACGGTTGACACGGGCCAGAACATTTTTTTGCCAATCAAAGAAGCTGAACGAGCCTAAAGTGTTTTGGACTGTATTTTGTCTGGAAATCTTTTCGCGAAATATCACTGCCCCCACACCGTATGGGTGTTGGGATTGTACGCCTGCCGACAGTACAGCTAGTGATTTCTCGCGGGAAAAATATGAGGACCCGGTAGAATTCAATACTACAAGCACCCAACAGCTGTTTGTCTATTGCCATTGGTTGCTGTCTGCTCGAGAAGGCGTTTTCATATTTGACAGATCCACTCAGAATTTGGCAGCATCGGCGCGGCTCCTACGTGATTCGCGTGCAGACAGTTAACACGTGCCAAAAAGTAAGTCAGCCAATCAAGACAGGTAAACGACCCCACAGTGTTTTGAAATATAACTTATCTCGAAAACTTTTTCGCGAAATTTCACTACCCCTATAACACGTTTACCAGATATAGGTGTGAAGGTGAGACCACAATGCCCACTTTTATATTCAACCGCAATTAATTTGTCGCAAGTATCATGCCAAAATATTTAAAGTCAGAATGAGTAACATATTGACAACAAGTAATTCTAATGTGTGTATTGTTTAGTGGAGTTATACTTACTTAAACAAAGTCGGTGCTAGTAATAATTTTTTTTTACAATATTTGTAATATGACATATTTTAATGTCTCATATTAAAATTAATGATTATCAATAAATTATTATTCCACAAATATCTCCTATAAGATGGATACTAATCTATATGTATTTTTTATAATATTTATTATAAAAATTTACTTTAATAAAAAATTAAATATTAAAACCAATATAAAAATATATAAAGACTTTAAAATTAATTGAAAATGATATCTAATTCCTTTTTTTTTATCCATTAACAAGATTCACTGAATGAGCATTATGAACAGACACTATTTCAGAGAATATTATGGTTTCCGCTGACTGGCTGCATGAAGCTATGCGAGCAGGTAAGGCTGGGTATACCGCAACGTGGAATATTTTCTTCTGAATAGGCCTGCGTCTGGCACACAGAGATCCTAAGGTTTAACTTGCTAGTAGTTGTTTGGTGATTAATTCAGTATTTTTAAAATCAAGCCTCAAAAAAGTTTTCTGTTCCTAACGAGGTACGTGTAGCTTAACGTAAACCGTCACTGCCATGTTCTCATTAAAACTGGCAACGATGTGCGGAAAATAGTGTTATGTCTTGCGTCGTATTTGTAGTACGACGTTTAAATATGTCGACACTGGGTGTCTTTAAATTAATTTATTTTTGTTTTAAGCTCGTAATAGCAAATAATTGGCGTGATAGCGGGTTGCACCAATAGCGTTAGCAATACAATAGNTCACTGCCATGTTCTCATTAAAACTGGCAACGATGTGCGGAAAATAGTGTTATGTCTTGCGTCGTATTTGTAGTATGACGTTTAAATATGTCGACACTGGGTGTCTTTAAATTAATTAATTTTTGTTTTAAGCTCGTAATAGCAAATAATTGGCGTGATAGCGGGTTGCACCAATAGCGTTAGCAATACAATAGNATTTTTGTTTTAAGCTCGTAATAGCAAATAATTGGCGTGATAGCGGGTTGCACCAATAGCGTTAGCAATACAATAGTACCAGGTATTTAATTCTATCTTGTCCCGAAATGAAGCCCCAAAATTCTCAGTTATTACGCTAAATTTTAGCGTCTCCTGAGATTGGCGAACGAAATCCCGTCGTATTATTGATGGTTCATTTGATTTGGAGTAAGGGATTCACTAAACATCTATAGAGACGGTGATTTTTCGCAAAAGTATTCCGTTCCAAGGTAGACTCCAAACCTTTATGGTTTCCTAATACTTTTATGATAGGTAGACACATTCNGCAAAAGTATTCCGTTCCAAGGTAGACTCCAAACCTTTATGGTTTCCTAATACTTTTATGATAGGTAGACACATTCGACACTTTTCGCAGGCGAATCATGTATGCTCAGTATGAGAGCAAGAGAAGTCTAATTAATTAATCCTTTCAACAAGGAAACAGTAAATAACACGTACTGCAGCCAGTAAGGAAATAAATATTGCAGACATGTGCATATAACGTTGAAACCTAACATGCTGTCCGACGTGTTAGCAATAAATCACCGGGACACCCGATCTTTGCGAAAACAGTTTCACCCAGGCTAGATTTCAATACCCTACAGACCTTCCAAAAGTTTTTCTTTGCTTTTTAGCCGCTTATCTTTGGGAGAAGATATATCATCGCTTGGCTAGCCAATCATAATTAGGATACTATACTCCGATTGTGAACTTTTTTTTTAACTAACTACTCTAAAACTAAGTGTTATATGAGCCCGCGGTAGGGACGGGAGTTAAGTGCGTCTCAGGGCTAAGCCCCATACGCCTACAAGGAAGGGAGTATCATGCAAGGAGACATGCATCACGGCAAAGAGGTATTGGGCTGCCATGGCCTGCTTTTGGCCATGACAACCTACCTAAGTGTACTTATAGCTAAACTATAGTTAGAAAAGAAAGGGAAAAACCAGCATAGTCACCGTAAAAACCCTTTCGACAGGAAAGAATTAAAAATTGCTTCATGCATTATCATGTTTACAGAAAATGCTACAGGAGACAGAGGATAGGAATCATGCTCTTTATTATGATAGGATAAAAGTGTTAGTAGAGAGGAGGCAGGAACTGTCTTTCAATGGGCGCTGGGTTTTCCAATTGTGAACGTCTTTGGTTCGTAAAGAGACTCGTTCTGACACGGAGGAAGAAAAATCTTCCAATGAAAAAATCGGATATGATATATAAGGTTATAACATTCTGCTAGTGATTGAAATTTCTCGCGAAAATTGGTTGTCCCTGTAAATCACCACCTCTGCGCATCTGTAGGCTTCGCTCTTCTGCAGCCGAGTCTTGGAAAGCAAGCAGCAGTGGAAACCACAGGCGACGGGCGCATGGCCTTGAGAGCTCCCCCAGGGGAAAGCTGCAGCGCTCACCTGCATCGCGAGTTGTCCGACGACGCTCAGGAATTCGCCGCCGCCGGGAGGGTCAGAGTGCCTCGGAGGCAACGGATATCAAATCTTTCCGTATTTATAATTAACACCTTCTTAAGTGTGGTTCAGATTTACTGATGATCAAGACGAACTAGGATATCGAGTCGCTTACATTCACAACTTCATGATCGTCAGTTTTGTTGGTCTCTGTATTCCCATTTACAACAGTCCTATTGGCTCACACAACTCCGGACTCGCTTTCCGTCGTTTACAACGTTCGTTGNCTGTATTCCCATTTACAACAGTCCTATTGGCTCACACAACTCCGGACTCGCTTTCCGTCGTTTACAACGTTCGTTGCTATCCGACCCTCTGCTAATATAATGCCGAGTTGAAAGTACACTTATCAAATTTTCTTTACTGCGGTAAATCATATCCTATTCATCCTGTTCATTTCAGTANGCCGAGTTGAAAGTACACTTATCAAATTTTCTTTACTGCGGTAAATCATATCCTATTCATCCTGTTCATTTCAGTAACTTACGCTTTTAATTTTGCTGACTTAAAATCACGTTGCAAAGAACCTTATGAAAACTGCTGGGGGAGTAATATTTCTTCACCCTTGACTTCAAAGAGCGCAGATGTCAACGAGATTGCACGGGAAAACTCCGTAGAACTCAGTTATATTCAGGCGACGTAATACTATGGAATATGAGCGAGATTTTTGCGGTTTATGATTGGTAGGTACACGAAAAATCTGCGAGTTAACATTCTGAATCTGAGTGAGGAGTGGAGATATATGGGCGGTTCTTAAAAGCGAGGTCTTGAGAGCCANTGCGAGTTAACATTCTGAATCTGAGTGAGGAGTGGAGATATATGGGCGGTTCTTAAAAGCGAGGTCTTGAGAGCCAATGAGGGTGATTGAGGTGAGCATGGGGCAGCGCCAGAATTAAAGGGCGGGGGGAAACGGGAGATCCCCGAGAAAACCCGCCGACCAGCGGCATCGTCCGGCGCGATTCCCACATGCGAAAATCCGNCGGGAGATCCCCGAGAAAACCCGCCGACCAGCGGCATCGTCCGGCGCGATTCCCACATGCGAAAATCCGGGAGCGGCCCCGTCGGGAATCGAACCCCGGTTCGCCTAGGCGGGAAGGGGAGTGGTCTAACCACTACACCACCGCGGCCCCGGGAAGCTGTAGACAGAAAGTGGCGAGAATGGTGAGGAGGAAATGAATGCGGCCTGTGTGGTGTTGTTTGTGTTTGGTGAAGGTCTCACTAGCCGTCCCGAGCCGCATGGAACGCACATTGCCTGCACGCCGCTAATCAAGCGTGCTTGCGGTACCACTACTGCACTTTCACCTCTGCGGCTATGCACACACCGCTGCCGTCAAGTTTTCACCGGAGTCGTACTCGTCTCAGCACCAAAGGTGGATTTAAATGAAGGCCCCCCNCACACCGCTGCCGTCAAGTTTTCACCGGAGTCGTACTCGTCTCAGCACCAAAGGTGGATTTAAATGAAGGCCCCCAGGGTGGCAAAATCAGGGAATATGCAAACTTAGGAAATCACTTACTCAAAAAATGTACTTTTTTATTATTTACCTCACAGTAATTATGCAAACCAAATATTTGTGTATAACGTTTGCTCCAGTAATGGTGCAATCCCCTGGCCATGGTATGAACGTTGCGCAAGTAGATATAAAAAAGTAATACAGGAATACTTGGCTAGAGCATGCAGAAAGGATGGCATTTANCACACCGCTGCCGTCAAGTTTTCACCGGAGTCGTACTCGTCTCAGCACCAAAGGTGGATTTAAATGAAGGCCCCCCGGGTGGCAAAATCAGGGAATATGCAAACTTAGGAAATCACTTACTCAAAAAATGTACTTTTTTATTATTTACCTCACAGTAATTATGCAAACCAAATATTTGTGTATAACGTTTGCTCCAGTAATGGTGCAATCCCCTGGCCATGGCATGAACGTTGCGCAAGTAGATATAAAAAAGTAATACAGGAATACTTGGCTAGAGCATGCAGAAAGGATGGCATTTANATGAACGTTGCGCAAGTAGATATAAAAAAGTAATACAGGAATACTTGGCTAGAGCATGCAGAAAGGATGGCATTTACAAGATATCCAAAGCAAATATTATGTTATAATCCAACAGGAAAAAGAAATATCGGACTACCGAAGAAAATGTGATCAGATCAAAACTAATACTTGGAGATCTTATCAAGCCATAAGTAGAGACCGGTAAAATTGGCGTTATTATTTCAAGACGGACTAGAATTCAAACACTTGTGATTTTGTATTGCATTTGTCATTGGACTGTAGTTTGTTCGGACACGCCCTGGACGACTTTGGACCAATAGCAAGCAACTAACGATAGGATGGCCCAATCATGTCCAACCAAGCCAAAAGGAAATATGTGTCCTCACTACTGCAGAAGGCAATAAACAGATGGCACTCACTCGNATCATGTCCAACCAAGCCAAAAGGAAATATGTGTCCTCACTACTGCAGAAGGCAATAAACAGATGGCACTCACTCGAATATGTATAGAGCTGTGCATTTTAGTCTTCTGCCAGGAAATAACGCGAGTTTTGCAGGTCTCTACACTGTAGGGACAGGTTGTACTACAAAACACTTTTGTTCATATGCACTTTCGTGGTCGGATGATTTTAAATGTCGAGTGCCTAAAGTGACTGTCCGCGAATCATGGACGTTCAGTATCGGAGTACCTTATTATGATTGGCCCAGTTAAATAACAACATGTCTTCTCGTGTAAAAGCGAGGCTATTAACCACAGGAAGTTGTGGTTGTGGACGTAGGATACTTAAGTTTTGCGTGGCCATAAATATTTTCCCGAAATACATCTGTCCCTACTTATTAACAGCCAGCACATTTTTTCACCCGTCAGAGGACAGCCATCCAGAACGTGCCAACAGAGTTAAAGTTCAGTCGCAAAAATAAAATGACAGTTTAAAGGCTGTGATTCTATACTGACACTACGTGAACTCATGAAATTCCCCGGTCTCCACATAACGAACCTACAGTTTTCTAACTACTGTTCAACAACCTAATACTATGTCTGTAGACTAGTTAAACCCTTTTATTCCCACATTAATTAATTATTTTTTTCTGGTGCTGCAACAGAAGAAATATTTTGGTGCGTGCTGTAATTAAGCTGGTAAAAAAATTTTTACGTCATTACACTGAAGAGCAAAAAAAACTGGTACACCTGTCTAATATCTAATATCGTGTAGGGCCCCCGCGAGCACGCAGAAGTGCCGCAAGACGACGTGGCATGGAGTCGACTAATGTCTGAAGGTATACAGGAGGCATTGAAATCTGCGCCAATTTGAGAAAGGGTTGCACGTCTGTCACGTTTAATGATTCTCGTCAGTCGTCGTTTGTCCCGTTCGTTCACGATCTTTTACCGGCCGCAGCGATGTCGAAGGTTTGATGTTTTACCGGATTCCCGATATTAACGGTAAACTCGTGAAATGACCGTACGCGAAAATCCAAATGTTATCGCTACCTTGGAGATGATATGTCCCATCTCTCGTGCGCCGACTATAACACCACGTTCAAACTCACTCAAATCTTGATAACCTGCCATTGTAGCAGCAGTAACCGATCTAGCAACTTTGCCAGACGCTTGTTGTCTTATACAGGCGCTGCCGACAGCATCGCGTTATTCTGATTGGTTCCATACCTCTGTTATTTGCATACGCAAGCCTATACCAGTTTTTTTGGCTCTTCAGTGTACAAGCAATAAGTTGTAGGTTTTGTTTTCTGTGATCGGTGATATGAGCCAGTCATAACCTAGAGTAGCAGCACGCAATACGAATCAGTTAGTAACAAGGAAGATCATTGGGCACTGAGTGACGCTGTGTACAATACTGGTAAAATGTAAACTTCCTGTGCAACATGTAGACAATCGTCTACCATGGGAATGAAAGGTTAAAGGGGTAGCTTTTTGACACATAACTTTATTTAAACCAAAAAAATTACAGCAAACTATTGCAGGCTTTACCCGAGATCATAACTCCTAACTCCTTCCGTCTAACTTGACGTCGCAGACAATTGCGTGGAACGATTCGGCTACACTTCAGTATAATAAAACAGACACACATCTCGGATGGTATCCAGTTGCGCCGAGATGACCGTAAAAATACAATTAATCTTTGGAATACCTGGAAACATATTTACGCAACTTGCACTCAGTAACAAAACGTATGTTATGAATGAGGCAGCCAATTTCAAAACGTCTATTCTCTATTTTTTTTTTCCAAATTGCATTTTTTTTTGTGGTCTACTGAATTCCTGACGTACTTTTGTCGATAAATCTGCATCATTTTGCTACCAAAGCGTTCTTCTTTTCCCTTTATAATTAAGAATGGCAGTTGCCTGCAGTTCCGAATTGTCTCTTATCCTAATATTTATACAAAATGGCGTTTGAAGAATGTACTCCTTAGTTCGGAAAGAAAACTACATCTTTGCTAATATTACTTGTGTGTTTCTATAATCCTCTACTTCCATAATGTCTTTTTGCCCAGCGTTTAATATTCCGAAGTGTCTCTTGCATTTTCAAAACGTCTCTTCTCCTATATACGATTTATAAATCGTCCCTTGTTTAACAGGTTTTTACCTTTTAACCAAACTATTACGATCTTGATAGATAAACTTCATTAAATGTCAATTGTATAATAACTAGGGGCAGTGATATTTCGCGAAAATATTTCGAGACAAGAACAATCCAAAGCACAGTAGGGTCATCCAGCTTCTTTGATTGGCTAAAAAAATGTTCTGACCCGTGTTAACCGTTTGCGCACGAATCACGAAGGTCAGTGTTGGAGTTACTTATTCCTGAGTGGCATGGTCAAAGACGGACACGGCACCAGCAGCCAATGGATGTATAACAACAGCTGAGGTGTGTATATAGTATTATAGTCTACTGTGTGCTCCGATTTTTACGCGAAAAGTCACTGGCCCTAATAATAACTAATAAAGATTCGTAAAAGGATTTCAAAGGCATTCGTTCGTAAAGTATTTCGGTTCTTTTTATTAGCCACATGTCTTGCTAAATGGACAAAAGAAGCTTCGAAGTTTGGCAACCACAATTATTAATTTACGTGAGTCATTAGAATTCTATACAGAATGTTTGTTCAAACAACTATAGAAGAACAATTTACTGAATTAAACCGAGTCTAACCCGAAGGACGACAAAAATTGTCTTCTTGTTAAATGTTTTCCTGGAGGTTTCTTGTCAAATATGAACAACAAATTCTCTGTAAAATTGTTAAATAGCAGTTTCCTAGTAATAATATGCCGTAAAGTGTCCTTGAATAACGTAACTGTAAATGCATCGCATGGGAAGTGTGATTACGCTTGGTTTAGAATAAGTAGCATTCAACGGGTCTTCAAGGATTCTTTGTAGCCTCAGCGAAATTTTTACGCCAAAAGGTAATTGCACAGCGGGGTACCAATTAAATTCGCTGCGCCACCTAACGTTGTTTCGTTGACTAACACCGTAGATAATATCTTCTGGTGAGCTGCCTGCCTTCTGTTGCGAATTGAAAAAGCCTTAAAATCCCTCTCGGCTGATGGATTAGTGGTTGCCTAGCCCGCGTACGTTGAGAAAGAAGCTGAAGAGAAAATGATGATGTGCGATGGTACGCTATTACGCACGGCTGTTAACTAACGACAATAACGTCTGCAACAGAAGAAGAATGTAAAGGATGGAAATACTCTTTAATAAATTTGTGCCTGGCAGATTTTCTTTACACCACACGTGTTGCAGCCACAATAAGAAACAAACTTTCTTTAGTAATTGAGCCAAAATATAAGACTTATTGCTTTAGGATAAATACATTATATTCAGATCATCGACAGTTGAACACATTTGAAAAATTATTAATTTTAATTTCCATTTTGTATCCTTCAGCCACGTAAAACATTATCGTGACTAAGGACATAAAACAGTCTATACAATCCATACACCGATCTTCAGTTTCTCGTTTAATTTGAGTTAACCAATAAGGCAACCTAAAATACGTTTTGAATACGACGCTGATGTATGAAAAAGCCTTTTCACAATTGGTAAGAATAGGAAAATTTCGCGTATCTTAAAAAGAGCTGTAATATATTGTATTTTTTATTATAAATCGGCGGATGAACAAAGTGTTCGGGTCGGTAACGATGTTAATTTTTACGTTTGGCGAAACGATATAGAACTAGCCTGGAAATGTACACCTACTTATCTCGCGAAAAGATTTATCGCCAAGCTAGACTTCAACGTCTTACGTGCAAGCTTGCAAACATCTTTTGGTTATTGGCTGCGTGTCTGTATGAGAAGACATTTACTACTCGACTGGGCCAATCAAAACAAAGTCACCCACACACTGAACGTCCATGATTGGCTATGATTGGCTAGCGTACACCTAAGACGCATGCGAGTTAAAATGATCAAACTGCGATATTGGTTCTGAACTAATATGTTTCGGAGAATAATTGATCACGGAATCTTTCCACGAAAAACAGGCGGCGCTACTAAAAAGGATAATCGAAAGTATCGATGGGCGGAATCAAATATTTACATGAATCGATTATTTTTCATTCGAATACTTAAAAAAAAGAATCGAGAACTTTTACTCGCAGCTTGAATTCGAGAAATAGCAAGTTCCGTGGCGGTATTCGTGTATTCAAATAAGCGATTGGAATGTTTTTTTTTTAACCATCCTGGATTCATTGTGTTAATTATCTTGTTTCAACTCACAATTAAAATATATAAACAATACTTACGCTATTTTTAATTAACACAATTTTAAATTTACTGAAACTTGAAATTTTTTGTAGTACAACTTATTCACCACTCCGCAAACGGGGAATAATAGTAATTCCCGGTTTCTGCAAACATGGGAGAACAAGAGTGGAACGAAGGACGTCATCGTAGACGAAAAAGTATGTTGAGACGTGAGTGCTGTATCACACAATTAGATCGGTCGGATAGAAGTATTCCAATACTTTGACCACCATTCCAGATATCTCGAGAACACGAAGGAATCGAGTTTTTAGACATTTTGAGCTCGACTATTACTATCACTAGAGCCAGCTAATTCTCGCGAAAATATTTCAGGAAGGACTACTTGTACTCCAAAACACCAGAGCTCAGATCCATTTTCGAGACTGGGTGATTTTAACTGTCACGAATTGTACGTGCGTTCCCGCGAATCACGGACACTCAGTGTCGGGGTTTCCTGATTCTAGTTGGCCCATTTAGATAAGGAACTGTCTCTAAAATGTAATTTTCTAGGTTTGGTTTAAATTTTTTGTTTGCATGAGGCGGATGAATAACCCGAAAGAAGAACTTTAGCAGGGCTTCAGGAGAGTTGGCAGTAACCATGAATCGTGCACACTTCATCGTGTACTTTTGTGTGCATACAAAAATTGTCATTATCTCACGTAAATTATTAGTTTATTACTAAATGCTAGGGCGTGACTTTTCGCGTAAGAATCGGAGCACACAGTAGACTTCAATACTATATACACACCTCAGCTGTTGTTATATACCTCCATTGGCTGCTGGTGCCGTGTCCGTCTTTGACCAAGCCACTCAGGACTAAGTAACTCCGACACCGAACCTTCGTGATTCGTGCGCAAATGGTTAACACGGTCCAGAACAATTGTTAGCCAATCAAAGAAGCTGGACGAACCTACAGTGTTTTGGACTGTATCTTGTCTCGAAATCTTTTCGCGAAATATCGCTGCCCCTACTAAATGCGCATACATTTTCACGGAAAGAGATATCCTGTAGTTTATATTTTATCCTGTAGTTTATATTTTAATCTGGATATAAGAGACTGAATTCTAGCTTTTTGACGCCAGCAGATGTGTGCAGTACTCAAGACTGTTGACGCCATTCAGACACAGTTTACGCAATTGTGTACACATGGATGTTTTTATTGGCTTGTACTGCGGGGTTCAATGGCCAGCCAACATCCCTGTGGGAACTGGTTTGTAAACTGTTACTGGCCTCGGTTATGATTAAGGACACCCGAATTTCGTGAAAAGATTTCCGCACATGCCAGATTTCAATACCCCACGGGCGTACCAGCAGTTTTCCTTCGCTTATTGGCCACGAGTCTTTGTGAGAAGACATTTTCTTACTTTACGGGCCAATCAGAATTAGGTAACTTGGATGTTGTACGTCTGGGATTCGCAGGCATACGCCCAAGACGCGTAACACCTAGATCAACCAATCAAGAAAGTGGACGTGAGCTAAAATGTTATGAAATACATCTTGTCCACATTCGGGTGTCCATAGTTATGATTGGTTCTTATTACCAAAGCTGAACAAGAAGCCAAGATCTCACTGACCGTGACAACGAAGCAAACAAGTATTGTGTAGACTTAAGTACAGCACTGATTTATAAAATCTCTTGTTAACGATATCTGAAATAGTAAAATTAAGAGGGACTGAAATGGTTAACACTTCGAAGTCTGCACATTCGAGGGGGGATTGGGAGGTGGTGTAGTGGTCAGACTAGTCACCTCCCACATAGGCGAACCGGGTTCGATTCCTGGATCTCCGCATGTCGGAATCGTGCCGTACGATACCGCTGGTCGGCGATTTTTCTCAGGCATATCCCGTTTCCCCCACCCCTTCATTCCGGCGCTGCTCCATACTCACCTCACTTCAGCCTCATTGGCTCTCAAGACCTCGATTTTAAGAGCCGCCCAAATCTCTCCACTCCACTCCACAAATATTCGAGACAAACTATAGAACCGAGTTACCATCTCCACCACTGCAGGAACATGATTTATTCTGGTCTCTGTTATCGACTTATCGCTACCATACTGGTTCTGCTGGTTAAAACTACAGAGGATAACCTTACTTCACTAAGCAAAGTTTGTTATTGTCTGGCAGTCTGCCAATGATAAGCCGAGTTGACCTTCCGACAATCAAATTTCATTTTGTATTTAATATAACGTACAGTCCAGCGCGTTAACTTGCGTGATTATTCAGAAATCCTATATTTAGAGCCACCTGTTTTTCCGTGAAAATATTTCAGGACTACTTGTACTCCAAAACACTATAGAGCTCAGATCTACTTTCGTGACTGTATGATTTTAACTCTCACTAGTGCCACCCGTTTTCCGCGAAAAGATTTATCCGCAGGCTTAGACTTCAACATCTTTCGCACGAGCTAGCAAATTTCCTTCGGCTATTGGCTAACGTGTCTGTGTGAGAAAACATTAATTACTCGACTGGGCCAAACAGAATTACGTTACCCTGTCATTGTACGTCCGTTATCGGCTGGAAGTCACCTAACACGCTTACGAGTTAAATTTATCCAACCACGTAATTGGTTCTGAACGTGTTTGGAGTATNGGCTGGAAGTCACCTAACACGCTTACGAGTTAAATTTATCCAACCACGTAATTGGTTCTGAACGTGTTTGGAGTATGACTAGTGGCATATTTTCACGAAGAACGGGTGGCCCTAGTTATTGTGAAATTATGATAAAAAGCCAGGGAAACAATGCAAATATATCTGTGCGAGTTTTTTTTCCTTCAGAGGTATAGTTATTTCCAGACTTTCTTTGCCCGAGCTGCACTCGTGGCTAAAATTGTTACGGTGCGCCGAGTAGCGAGGCACGATCAAAACTTTGGCAGGCGGGCACACACAGGCGCATCTCGCAGCGGTGGCAGCGGCGGATGGCATCCGACGCCAGCGAAGTGGGTCGGTACGTGACGGAGGAGGCGGGGAAAGGTCAGGCGATGTTAACTGCGGGGCGAAGGAGGACGCCGACTCCCAGCCCGACTGCCGTCACTTGTCAGCTGTTACGAAAGTGCCGGGACATCTTATCCCGCACCAGACGCGCTCCGCTGCCCGCTAATTAACTGTTCCGCCGGCACCGCAGGCCCGTGGAGCGAGACCAACAGCGCCCGCTGTTCCCTCCTGCCGGTGGACGGAATGTACCTCAGCGAGGCACACTCGGGTTGCCGTATCGTTAGGGGCAGTGATATTTCGCGAAAAAGATTTCGAGACAAGGTACAGCCCAAAGCACTGTAGGGTCGTTCAGCTTCTTTGATTGGCTATAAAATGTTCTGGTCCGTGTTAACAGTTTGCCCACGAATCACGAAGGTTCAGTGTCGGAGTTACTTAGTCCTGAGTGGCTTGGTCAAAGACGGACACGGCACCAGCGGCCAATGGAGGTATAACAACATCTGAGGTGTGTATATAGTATTGAAGTCTACTGTGTGCTCCGATTTTTACGCGAAAAGTCACTGGCCCTAGCAATAACTACAATATTTAAATATTCGCTGGTCACAGACAGCTTTCCGACTCAGTGGAAATCTGCTTTCAATACCCATCTCTAAAACGTGTTACACGGACTAAGTAACGCAAATAAGTATGTGCTTAAAGTAAAACCTGTCCATAAATTAAGATAAATTTTTAATATACATTATCTGGTCATATAGGTCAGTGCAGTACCGGACTGGTTTACCTGCCCTTCATACAAACAATTAGGAGAGTTTCGCAGTCAGTCCCTGTAAGATACGACCACAGAGTATAGCCTATTACGTAGTATCTTCACACTTTCTGAAACAAACCTTTAAAAAATTACCTTGTATATAACGTGTTAAGTTGTTTCCTAAATATGTAATGCATAGAGACCTGAAAAATTCGCTGATTCATTTTGGGACAAGCTAGAATTCAAAACACGTGTGTTTATATAAAATTAGCCATTGGACCACACGGTGTTTGACACCTCCTGGAGAACGCTGGCCCAATCGTCGCCTACCACTGTGACAGCAGACATCCAATGTGCAGTTGACGTCGGCATATTTGTACATATGACTGTAGAGTTCAGCCTGCAGGTCATTGAACTCGCGAATTTTTCAGGTCTCAAGTAATGCATCACCTGCGTTTTGTACTTGCGTTAACATTAAAGTGTCTTCTTTTTGGCTGAACTGAACTTTTACCCTACATTTTATCTGTAAATAATTATATTTAATTTATAATATATGTGAATTGAAACAGAGGGAACTTTTTTGTGCTGGAAATGCGCAATAAAAAATTGTTCTCGTGCAAAATTTTATTAAATTGAGTGCGCACGAATGTGGTGCGTTGTCCCTGTGGTGTAATTTTCTAATCAGTAATGCTTCGTTACCATGAGACGGGGGAATAGTCCGAAAGTAGAACTTCAGCATGACGTCAGAAAAGTTGGAAGTAACCATGAATGGACAAAACGAAGATTGCAGAAGTGAAACTGTCGCTTATTAACAGCGAATTCCAGCAAACAAACTGCAGGAAAAATGTCCTCACTGGTAAGCGGCACCGTGGAGCGAAGTGGATGGATTTGGCCGGCTTTTAACCTCGTGGTATCTTGAGAGCCGACGAGGGTGAAGCGAGGTGAGTACGGAGAAGCACCGGAATGCAAGGGCGGGGGGGAAACGGGAGATCCCCGAGAAAACCCGCCGACCAGCCGACATGCGAGATTCCGGGAGGCACCCCCCGCCGGGAATCGAATCCGGTTCGAGGCAAGCAACGCGTCGGAACGCCGTTCGCCAATCAGCGCTCGGTAACTTGCTTGCCACCCCGCAGCTCAGCCAGTCGGGGAATCTTTCGCCAGTAAGACGCAAGACTCGCTCCCAGAGTCTAGTTCAGTCAATCATAGAATGGACACGCCAACACCGAAGTAACCTCTACACAGTTTCGTGTCTGTGCACTTACTTACTGTTTGGTTGTCGGGTGAATATAGTTAACAGGCCCACTACAATGAAAATTTTACACATGACCAGCGCCGTGTGGTGAACTGTTGCAAGGTAAACTGAGGTTTTCTCTGTGCCTCTTCCTAATCGTTTGCTAGTTTACACGTCGGCCACTCAAACGCAGTATTGCAGTTGACGTCACAGCACGTGTGAAATGCGCGCGTCGCCGCTCTCTCGCGAGTGGCCGCAGTACATTCAGTTTCTCCCGGGTTCCACTCTGGTTACTGGCTCCTGCTGCGAGCGCCTAGCGTGTACAGGGCTGAGCAAGCACCAGCATACCTTGCAACACTTCACCACACTCCGCTGGCCATATGGCGCCACGATACAAAATGAGACGTAATAAGTAGATCATAAGCAGTGCTTTAAAAAGTGCTCACTCAACCATGAGCAACATATACGGCTGTGGTTCAAGCAGTTTTCTGTAGCAGGGGCTGCGGTGGTGTAGTGGTTAGTCTGCTCGCCCCAGACTGGACGATGCCGCTGGTCGGCGGGTTTTCTCAGCGGTCTCCTGTTTTTCCCCGGCGCTGCTCCATTCTTACCACGCTTCACCCTCATCGGCTCTCAAGACCTCGATGTCAAGAGCTGCCCAGATCTCTTCACAATCTCTTCTCAGTTTACCGTAGCTGCAACGTGAACTATGCGCCTGCGCGGCGCGCCAAGACAGAAAGGGAAAGCTCAGCTGCGGTGAGAAAGCCATGCCAGCCCCCGAAGGCACACCTCGCCCAACAAGTTCTGATGTGTCGCACCACCTGGCTACACACCGAGGCCACAGAGTACATAAGTACACAGAGAGGAAATTTTCATGACAGTTCATTTGATGTAGTCGTACGCATATCCTGATTGGCTGCGTGAGGCTGTGGGGACTGGCCTTGTGCCTGATTAGCTACCGCGTATTCCGGAATGTTCTCTACCGGCTGAGCTGCAGTTTGGCAAGTAAGTTGCCAGGCGTTGATTGGTGGACGACATTTCACCTTTTGAGTACTCTTTGCCGAGGAAGTGGCGGATTGCGCGCTTCTCGATCCCGAATGTGCTCTATCGGGTTCGGATCGGGGTTACATGGGAGGCCATGTGAAGTTATGGCATTTCTTCATCTGAAAAGGTTAGTTAGAGGACGTTGAGACCCTGCATCAACACTTGCCCTGCGAGAGAAGCCCTACGAGAGGAGTGGCAGCACATTCCACAAACCCACAAACGCGTACCCGAAGACTGGTTAGGAGTGTGCCAAGACGCTGTGCTGCTGGCAAGAGGTGGCAACACAGCTTTTTGACAGACCACAGGAGTGCACAATTACCACCTTATGTTTTTAGTTTGTTCAAGAACCATTTCTGTTTTACACATCATTGCTTTACTTTATCGATGAAAGGCACGATAATTGTTTCTTTACAAATGCTGTAGTGTTTTCAGTTTTCGGAAACCTTGAGAAGTTTGTATATCTTTAGTTTCAGCAGAGTGGGGCCGAATAGATGAAAAATATCTATGCAAAGTCATAACAAGTTATATTTTGAGCAGTTTATTTACTGTTACTGGTAATATGGTGCTGCACTTTGGTAAAACCATATAACTTATACACGGAAGACTATCAGATATAAGTTGCGTCAATATTTCAGTGAATTTCTTGGCTAGGAGTAAACAAGACTATAGTTTGTTTAAACGATTATAATATTTAACGTTACATTGAAAAAAAAAGTGTTTGAAAATGGTCCAACTCTTTAATTTTCGTTCACAGAAACAGAAAGTAAGATATTTGGAGTTACGATACTGTATTACTCGGGATACAAATTGTGTACACTGGGTCTGAACGGGTCAAAAAGAGAAAATGTTAACCTGCAAGGACGTGGGAACGGCGCCTGATCACAAGTGTAACGGAAACCATGCGACCCGCTTTCTCTACGCTTCTTCAGTCGCGTACAGTAGGCGTGAGTTTATTAATAATCTTTAATTAACACGTCCAGTCCCTGCGCCTGCCGTCGAGGACACGTTGCACGTGAAGGATGTTTGTGATCGGCACCGTACACAGCAAGCAATCAGTATGGGTAACCGAATTTCGCAAAACTATTTCCGCACAAGGTAGATTTAAAACTGTGGGTGCTGCCAACGTAATATCACGCNGGTAACCGAATTTCGCAAAACTATTTCCGCACAAGGTAGATTTAAAACTGTGGGTGCTGCCAACGTAATATCACGTAGCCTGAATGTAACTGCGTTGTATAGAGTTTACTGTAACATTACGACATCTCCATTGTGTGAAGACACTGGCGATGAAATATTACTTCACCAGCAGTGTTCATAAGGTTCTCTGCAACGTAATATTACGTCATCAACATTCTACGTTAGAGACCTGAAGAATTCGCGGATTAATTTTGGGACAAGCACGTGTGTTTATGTAACTTCAGCCATTGATCCACACTGTGTTTGACACCTCCTGGAGAACGCTGGACCAGTCGTCGCCTTCTACTGTGACAGCAGACAACCAATGCACAGTTGACATCGGGATATCTGTACATAAGACTGTAGAGTCTAGCCTGGGAAATTTTCAGGTCTCTACTCAACGTGTACATTACTTAAATAAACAGGATGGATTGTACGATATTATACGTTGCGAATACCATTTGATTGGGACACTTTCAAATCGGCTTTATACTGATCGAGAGCCGGCCAGTAATGAACGAGGTACAGTAAGTGTGCCCTGTGTTGTGTGAACAATTAGAAAGGTTGTAAATGGGAATGGAAAGACCAACAGTACTGGGATGATCATGCAGTCGTGTATATAGGTGACGTACTTCTAGCATGTCTTATATGTCCGTAACTGTACCACACAAAGTATTAAATACACAAAAAAAATTGTAAACCGAACTGAAAATTTCTTGTTCTTATCACAGACGTACAGTATCGGAGTTCCCTAATTCTCATTGGACAGTCAAGTAAGAAAATATCTTGTCAGAAAGACACGTAGCCAATAAGTAGGTATAGGAAAATCTTCCGAATTCAATGACGTGTAGGCTAGACTCCACAATCCTGTGTATACTCGAGCCTCAGATGTCTGTACATTGGCTGCTGCTCCAGAGAGTAGCCAGTGTTACTCCACACCTGGCAGTATGGGATTCGCTACTTGTTTCAATAGAGGTCTGCTATTGGCTCAGAGTAATCCACGACGTGTCTAATAAACTGTTATCCAATTCTAAAAGCGGCTCCGGCGTACACGAGTTTGACGTCTATCTTGTTTTGAAATGAACTTGTGAAAGTTTTCTTTCTCTAGAAACGAGTTAAAGTGTTGAAAATACAACTAGGCATGAATAAGTTTCGCCAAATGCAAGTGTCAAGAATTATTGCCGTCATTATGACCACTTTATCCTATTTAAGAGGTTGTACGTGCGATTCTTTCGCATTTTTTATCACTGGTTTGCAGTCTTTCGTGGCATTTCGGGGAATAGTGGCCCAGTCACAATAGTAGCAAAACACTACAAGTTTGTGAAGTCAATACTGGCATCGCTAAGACTTTGAGGTTTGTGCCCCAGCGTAGCCACAGAGTAGAAATACCCATTGTCTGTTTAAATGTGAGAGCTTCGGGAAATGGCCTTGAGTCTGATAGGTTACCGCATGCTGCGAAATGTTCCCTATTGGCTTCGCTGCCGGTTGGCGAGTAGGTTATCAGGTACTCATTGGCGAACGGCGTCTCGACATTGTGTTGGCCAGTGAAGCCATTTTTTTTTTTTTGGTGTATGAAGCTGTAGCTCGCGGTACAAGCGATTGTTTCATTTGTCTATTCGTAAGTACTCTGTTTATTTACGATGACGTCAGTGATTACCATAGGCGATACATCATGATAAACGCGGAACGCTTTTAGGAGAAAGGAGTGGAGAGATTTGGGTCGCTCTTGAAATCGAAGTCTTGAGAGCCGATGAGAGTGAAGTGAGGCGAGTGTGGGGCAGCGCCGGAACGAAAGGGCGTTGGAAACTGGATATCCCCGAGAAAACTCGCCGACCAGCGGCATCGTCCGGCACGATCCCCATATTCGAAAATCCGGGAGCGACCACGCTAGGAGTCGAATCCGGTTCGCTTAGAGGGGAGGCGAGTAGTCTAACCACTACACCACAACAGCCCTAAAGGTTTTTGTTTGGAAAAGAACTAATAAGCGTTATGCAGTAAGTTAAACTTGTGCTGTGTGGTGTGTACTTGAACGGTGGTAAGTGGGAATGTAGAGATTTAACAGGAAAGGTGTTCCGTTTTGGTCGATATAGTAGGCTATATTCATATCTAGCCTGTCTAAATTGTTTGTAAATATGTACAAGACTTTAATGTGGCTTTCTTACGATATTATTAGTTGCCTATCTATAACACTTGACATTTTGTGCGAGACCATTCTAAATGAATAAATAGCGATTTGATTGATTCTCAGGAATAAACCTTGAGTTGTTCACGGGGATTATGACGAAGTTAGTTGTCGGGTAGGCCGGCCCACGGCCAAGGTAAGGCCACACGAGGAGGCGGCCTTGAAATGAAGGCCCCCGTGACCGCTCTGTAATGTCTGACGGTGAACTGTAGCGAGGGCAAAAACTGTCCGCCACGTCCCGAACACAATGACTGCTACTNTTCTCTGTACCAATCGTATTCGTAGGGATACCCGAATTTCGCGAAACGATTTCCTCGCATGCTATATTTCAATAACTTACGGACGCACCAGCAGTTTTATTTTGCATATTGGTAGGGCCGGTGACTTTTCGCGTAAAAATCGGAGCACACAGTGGACTTCAATACTATTTACACACCTTAGTTGTTGTTATACCTCCATTGGCTGCTGGTGCCGTGTCCGTCTTTGACCAAGCCGCTCAGGACTAAGTAACTCCGACACTGAACCTTCGTGATTCGTGCGCAAGCGGTTAACACGGGCCAGAATATTTTTTTAGCCAATCAAAGAAGCTGGACGACCATACAGTGCTTTGGACTCTATCTTGTCTCGAAATCTTTTCGCGAAATATCACTGCCCCCTACTTATTGGTGGCGTGTCTCTGTAAGAAGACATTTTCTTAATCGAATGGCTTTCCCAAAAAAAAGAGCCTGCGTACGCCGCTGGAAGCAACTCGCTGATTGGCTGTGTGAGTCTCTGGAAACGGGCCTTGTTTGTGTCTGATCAGCTACTGCGCGCTGCGAAGGAATTTTCCTATTGGCTGGGCTACCATCCGGGAAGTAAGTTACCAGGCGCTGATTGGTGAGGGGAGGTTCCGAAATGTCGCTTGTTATTGACGCCGGTTTGGTGGCGTGTGCGACTGGAGTTCATGGCACAAGCTGCCTGATTCACCTCTGTTTTGTCACCTGCTCTGTGCCACAGGTGAAAGCTTCCGACCATATACTTGACTTTTGTGCGCATGAGGGATCGTATTTGGGGGAGGGGGAGGGGTTGTAGTTAATTTGCTTAGCGCAGTATTCTTAACACAGCATTTTCTCCTGAGTGTTTGGTAAGCGAAGTGCATCCTACCACCTCTGCGCCCCACGTAAATAAAAAGTGCAGTAGGCTGGTGTGTTTAAGTAGAAACTGCTCGCCGGCCCGTGAAGATGCGCTCCTGGGCAAGTTTACAGAACGTGACCGCGAGCCGAGAGAACACAGCTAGACAGCGGCACAGTCGGCCCCGTAACTCGTCCGTAGAATCGTGATGAGTAAGGCAACCTGTTCATCGCGAACAGACCTATGCTCAAATCTGAACTTCAGTTTGTTTACGTGCAAGCATGCGAATTTAATTTGGTTATTGGCCGCGTGTCTGTGTGAGAAGACATTTATTTCTGCTCGACTTGGCCAATCAGAATAAAAGTTACCCTAACCTTGAACGCGTGTGATTGGCTGGCAGACACCTAAGATGTGTGAGGGTTAAAGTCATCCAACCGCGGTGTCAGTTCTGAAGTAGCGTATTTTGGAGTACAGCTAGTCGAGGAATCTTTTCGCGAATAGCAGGTGTCCCTACTGATCAGGTAGATACCGTCTTTTGTGCATGCCCTCAACATTGATTCTCCAACTGCAAATACAAATGTTGAAGTCAGCTGGTCAACAGTAATAAATGTATTGGCTCAGGGTAGTTAAGTGGTAATTGATGTGCGCGGACCCATGCTCTGATTGGCTGCGCCAAGCTCTGGGAACGGGCCTTGTGTCTGATTGGCTACTTCGTACCACGAGACTTTCCTTATCGGCTGGGCTGCCAACCGGCAAGTAAGTTACCAGGCGCTGATTGGCGAACGGTGTTCCGACATGTTGCTGGTTAGTGACGCCATTTTGGTAGCGTGTGCAGCTGGAGATCTCGGTAACCAGGGCAGTTTAACCTCTGTATTATTAAGTATTCTGTGTACGCCAATCAGCACCCGGTAACCTACTCGCCAGTCGGCAGCCCAGCCATTAGGGAAAAGCTCTCAGCACGCAGTAGCCAATCAGAGACCCAGAGCATCTCGCAGCCAATCAGAGAATGGGTACGCCTACATCAAAGGAAACCGAAACGCCGTTTTCGCCTCTCTGTAGTTATCTACTTTGTGCTACGCATTTGACGTAGGCGAGTCGCCTTGCATATCGACGCCGGAGTAACAGTTGCCTGCGTCTTCGCGGCAGACAACTCCCATCGGCGTGCAGCCAGCCAGAGGAATTCCTCGTGACCTTGGGACTTCCGGTCTACACTGCTGCTGCTTGCTGAGCACTGTTCCTTGCGACTGCATAAACACCCCGAAGAGAGTCTCGCAAAACATATAAAATGTTTGCACATTAAGGATTTTCGCTGGGACAGAAGACGCATTGCAAAAAATTGAGTGGAGAGTTTTGGGCGACTCTTCACATCGCAGTCTTGAGAGCCGATGAGGGTGAAAAGAAGTTGAGAATGGAGCAGCGCCGGAATGCAAGGGCGCGGGAAAAGGGAAATCCCCGAGAAAATCCACCAACCAGCGGCATCGTCCGGCACGATTCCCAACTGCGAAAAATCCGGGAGTGACCCGACCGGGGATTGAACCCGGTTCGCCTTGGTGGGAGGCGAGCAGTTCAACCGCTCAGCCACTGCGGCCCCTAGTAGTGCTAGCGTCATCCTAGTAGGAACTATGAGATCTGCGTCAGCTGAGGTCTTCAGCGCCCCGATGTTGATGAAGCGTGGTTGAGTTAGAGCAGCGGCGGAATGCGGTGTCTGGGAACGTGGCAGTACTTCGAGAAAACCCACCACGTTCGGTCCGACTACTACTACAACCGCGGCCCCTCGCCTAAAGAAACCGCACGGTGTTAAGGGGAGGGGGGAACGCAAAGCTTACCGAAACCAGTTTCATACATATTTTTCGTTTTCACACGTTAACATTTAAGACTATAATTCTAGGTCTACTACCAGATGTCATTGTGAGAGTGATTATTTCTCTTAAATGAGATATGCATTAATTTTTTTTTTTCGATTTCCGAGAAAAGGTGATTCTTCGATGTGAAACGAAATTATCGCAAAACAGCTGACTCTGAAATAGTATCAACATAGCTTAACGCTTTCGGCCACACGTTAAAAGAGACGTGCAAAATTCGCTTTATCTTTCGGTGACATGAAATAGACTGCACCGCCTTATATACAAGTGGCCACAGTTCGTAGTTACATTGGCCGCTACTCTCTAATCAACGTCACGTATTTTCTTCAGCTTCTTAAAATATAGGTCACTCCACCGTTGAACTTAC
>NQII01001509.1:415036-428447 GCA_002778355.1 Clitarchus hookeri
TGCTCCACCCGACCTTTCACCTTTCCACGCCATCCCTGGAGAAACTGCCGTGCCCGCCTCTCCGCGCCACGCGACACTCGCCTTATAAGAACAGAGTCACCCTGTAGCAAACCGACCGATCTAACACCATAGAGTACCCATGAGCTCAAGCAGCACACGCCAGCAACATGGTGACACTAGCTAGCAACATGTAAAAACCCCATTCGCCAATCACTTGCCAACTGGCTGCTCAGCCTGTAGGGAACCATCTGCAACATGCGGTAGCCAATAAGACAAAAGGCCCGTCCCCAGATCTTTGCATAGCCAATCAGAAAATGGGTACGGCCTACATCAAATGAACCTCCACACCCAGTAAATTACAGACGTTGTGTGTACTATACTAGGAATTGGGATTGTGCTAGTATATACTTAGTGACGTCACAGGCGGGGCGAAGTATGGACATCTGTATACTTGAAGGGAATTGGGACACAAGACTGTGAAGCCCAACCTATCTATTCAACTACTAAATTAAATAATATTTAAAGTTCGTTTGCCCCTTTCAACCTCTGCTATTCCGGAGTTAGCCATTCTTAGTTCTTAAACGTTTTCATTTTGCTCATAGGGTAGGATTATCCTTTGGAAACGGACCAAACCCATCAATCAGCATTGCAGATTCTCGGTCAACTACCCGAATAAGCCCATCCCACGTGACCTGGTCAATCGGTCCGATGGAGGCATGGTAGTAAAACACTGCCCTGTAGATTTGAGCCCTTATTATTGTGACGTAAATGGAGAAAATAATGCTGAAAGGTTTTTGTGGAGTGCCCCCGCTTTCCCCACCAATACACTGCTTTGTTGCTTCTAGCTGGCGTCTAAGTTCATGTAACACAACTTGGTGTGAGTTACCTCCATCCTTCAGGATTCCTAACCTCAAAATTGATTTTTATTCAAATTTTTTAAACTTACATATATATATATATATATATATAATTTGTTCCGACGATAACTAAATACATTACGCTTACTGTAATGTAAGTTAATAACTTTAAGTTCATTGCCTCTGCCTTCAACTCCACCCCAGCCCCAAAATTTTATACCCTAAATCCTAAGAAAGGGATCACAAAACTAATGTTCATTTTGTCGCTCTTAATTTCGTCTCTGGGAATCTGAAGTGTATCTGAAAGTGTTAAATTGCACCACACACACACACACACACACACACACACACAAACACAACCCAGTAAGATAATCGTGTATTAATTCTCCCGTAATTATGCTGAGATTGGCACGGTGTGGCCTAAATATTTCTGTCATCTGCAATTTTTTTTTCTCGAAGCCAGAAAATTACTCGTTTCGAGGGTAAACGTGTCATTATCTGCTGACGTGCTTCGCAGAGTTAAAATGCAGCTAATAATTGCAGCTATTACACTTTTAAATTCGTACCCGAGTGGCCGCGCTCTGTTCGGGGGTTCTTTCGTAAACAGGTTTTAACCGCGGGACATTGCGCACACAGACACACGACATACGGCGGTTTTTTTTTTTGCACCGAAGGGAAACGCTAATTCAATTAGATTTTGATGCTGCATAATTACTCGTAGTTGCATTTACGTGTAAGATGAAGTACATTCCTGAACGTATCGTCACGTTTATAGTGAGTTCACAATAATTAGGACTGAAAAAGTTATTAATCCCTGTAATTTAAAGTGCCTGAGCGCATATAACATAACTATAGCAGTGCAGAAATAAACCACTATTGCAAAATATTTGCTCACAAAGAGAAGAAAAGCACTTTACCCAGGATTGCCCTTTCTTCGATTTTCCATATTGGTTTCCACATAACTGTAAACATGATTAACCCCTAAAGCGCTAATTTGAGTGAGGGAGTTTCACAGCAACTAGAAGCGTTGGCGGTGTATGTAACGGGAACAAGAAAGCCATGAGCCGAGAGAGCGTGCAATAGAGAGGGGAGAGAGAGAGAGAGAGAGAGAGAGTCCGTGTGTTTGTGTGCGCGTATGTGTGTGTGCAATTGAAAGTGGTCGGCGCGGACTGCCAGTAAGAACCACACCCTTGAGCCAAGGTGGACCACGTGGAATGCGGTTTTCNACTGCCAGTAAGAACCACACCCTTGAGCCAAGGTGGACCACGTGGAATGCGGTTTTCCATGGACGTTCATCATCACCAGAGACCCCTCTTGTTTCCCGTCGTGATTTGTTAACATGTTTGCCAGCGCCCAAGTTTATGTTGGTTTCACGTGTGCGCTGTTACCTCCGCCCTGCAAGACTCTGAACCAATAGAAAAAAATTCAGCCCTGGGTGTCCCCTAACTCTTTCATGTCCATTGCAGACAATTGTTTACATATTGCTTAAGGAATGTTTAACTTCTACTAGTGCTCTACACTACAGGGCACAGTGCCCAATGATCTTTCCTGGGGTTAACTGATCCGTAAACCATGCTACTGCATTTACGTTATTACTGGTTCATATCACTGATCACCGAACACAAAGGCTCTACAATTTATTGGTTGTGAAAACGAAACAAGTTGTTTGTCAGCTTAAGCACGGCACGCATTTAACATTTCTTATTTGCAACACCAGACCTCTTAAATTAATGTAGGAATGAAAAGGGTTGATTCCGCGTGGCTGAGTGTAAAAGGAGAATGAGTTCCGACTGTGAAAGCAGCCAACGAACAAATTATCTATGTTCGTGTGCATAGAAGACTTTGAGCCATACAGCGGCTCCTCGTTAGCAAAGTGCAACTCTAGTAGCTCGATAAAGCGCGCGACCTTCTGGAATGCGAGTCAGCCATGCTAACGGACGACCAAACGCTATCTGTTTAACTGTGTACNATAAAGCGCGCGACCTTCTGGAATGCGAGTCAGCCATGCTAACGGACGACCAAACGCTATCTGTTTAACTGTGTAAGTAAATCCAAGAATCTAGCAACGAAGTGACTACTGTAATATGGGCTCTTGCAGCACCGTATCAAAAAAAGGTCCTGGCTTCTNCCAAGAATCTAGCAACGAAGTGACTACTGTAATATGGGCTCTTGCAGCACCGTATCAAAAAAAGGTCCTGGCTTCTCGTTTTGCAACACGACCCATTCTAGACTCCACAGTCTTCTATGTGCATACTCAACCGTGGCTGCCACCACAGTACAATCCCCTTCAGCTATTATACGTACACGTCTGGGCGAGAGAGTCGAGTACTTGTTAAGAAGCATGTGAACTGGTTTCAAATGGTAACTATTGCAGGCGTGTTTACTGCACTGTAGGTAGGAAGGCACCGNTTAAGAAGCATGTGAACTGGTTTCAAATGGTAACTATTGCAGGCGTGTTTACTGCACTGTAGGTAGGAAGGCACCGTTAAAAAAAAATGTACGTTATAATAGCCATTATATGGATAGCTAGAGACGTGAAAAAATTCGCGAGTTCAACGACCTGTAGACTATACTCCAATGTCGTATGTGAAGTCATGCAAATATCACTGTTCATTGGTTGCTTGTTGTATTACCGGAAGACGGTGATTCGGCCTGCGTTTTACTGTGTGATTATTATTGACTCAGAGTTTTCCATCCGCGGAATGTTGTTCGTAGTAGTTAAAGGTTGTTCAGGAGCAGTTGTATAAAATTTTCTGTGAACTTAATTAGTTTTCACAGCGCCATGAGGCAGGCACGTTGTCATAAGAAGAGATATTTTTCAAGACCTGTTTTCAGGAACATAGGTTCTTTCGATTNTTAAGAAGCATGTGAACTGGTTTCAAATGGTAACTATTGCAGGCGTGTTTACTGCACTGTAGGTAGGAAGGCACCCTTAAAAAAAAATGTACGTTATAATAGCCATTATATGGATAGCTAGAGACGTGAAAAAATTCGCGAGTTCAACGACCTGTAGACTATACTCCAATGTCGTATGTGAAGTCATACAAATATCACTGTTCATTGGTTGCTTGTTGTATTACCGGAAGACGGTGATTCGGCCTGCGTTTTACTGTGTGATTATTATTGACTCAGAGTTTTCCATCCGCGGAATGTTGTTCGTAGTAGTTAAAGGTTGTTCAGGAGCAGTTGTATAAAATTTTCTGTGAACTTAATTAGTTTTCACAGTGNAAATTTTCTGTGAACTTAATTAGTTTTCACAGCGCCATGAGGCAGGCACGTTGTCATAAGAAGAGATATTTTTCAAGACCTGTTTTCAGGAACATAGGTTCTTTCGATTGCGACGTTGCTAAGGATGATAATGTATTTGTGAAGCAAGTTACTACAAACGTACGAGGCATTGAATTCTAGCTTGTCCCGAAATGAAAACGCGAAATTTTTCAGGTCGCTATCGATAGTCCGTGGAAAAAATGAGTAACGGAGTGAAGTGACGAAAAAGTAACGGGTTGTTTCGTGACGTGTGTGAACTGCGCAGCAAGAACGGCTGACTCACGCTGTTGACGGCCGCGCGGTCGGTTCGCCGGTGAAAGTAGTCCCTGCTTTTCTTCTCTCGTTTGGCATCCGCTTGCGGAAGTGAAATGGCGCCACGTACCACCACGCCTTCTACACGGAGCAACAAACAACCGCAGAGCAGGTTAGCATACAGAGGCGAAACGACCTCTTACTCTGTGAAACTTGAGCCGCACACGCCAGCGAAATGGTGTCACTCGCCAGCAAAACTTTGGAACTGGAAACTAGAGAAATTCCCGAGTTCAGTGACCTGCAAGCTAGCCTTCAAAGTCGTATGTAAAATCATGAAAACGTCACTGACGATGGGTTGCTTGTTGTCTCAGTGGAAGGCGATGATTGGGTTTTCATTTTATTATGTGTTTATTATTAGCTCAGAGTTATCCAGGAGGTGTAAAAAAACGGGTGGACCAATCTTAATAAAGGGAGAATGATGGAGAAAATTAACAAGAAATATCACGTAAACTACAGACAGCTTGTTTTCTTTGTTCAGAAACTTTTCGCAAATTTGTGGAACTTTCGGCACGAAAATATCAAGATGTAGCAAGTGCCGGTAAACATATGCAGACTTCCAAGTGTTAAAAGTGAAGCAATGGTAATAAATAGAACCACCTGTTTTTTTTTCTTCAGAAAAGCTTCCACGACTAGTTGTAATGCAAAACACGTTAGTTCAGAACCAATATCGCGGTTGGACTATTTTAACTCTCGCGCGTTTAGGTGTCTGCCAGCCAATCACGGACGTCCAGCGTCAGATAAACTTTATTCCGATTGGCCCAGTCGAGCAGAAAATGTATTTTCACACAGACACGCGGCCAATGACCAAAGTATATTTGTAAGCGTGCACGTAAGAAGTTGAAGTCTAGCTTGACCGTAATCTTTTCGCGAAAAACAGGTGGCCTTAATGATAAATTATTACTTGCACTTAGGGGCAGTGATATTTCGCGAAAAGATTTCGAGACAAGATACAGCCCAAAGCACTGTAGTGTCGTTNCCACTCTCTCCGTGTCGCAACATTGGACTACACGTTTTGCCGATAGCACTTTCAAAACAAACGTGGGTAGTATTTCAGGTAGAAATACTGCTCGTTTTATTTTTTATACTTTCTCAAAATGAGTTTTAATGCAAGTTAAATCATTCTCAGTCACGATGTTTTATGCACGTAAAATGGCGGGTCTGTAGCAAAACTAAACGTAACCAAACCCGTTGATCGCTATTAACTATGTGATTTCGACTGCTGTGTTGGCGATGGATAGTGACGCCTCATTTTTTTTTTCTCCCAAAAAAGGATTCTGCGCAGATATCTCAACACTACCCCTTCTGGCATTCCAACAGTTCCACTTTGCACACTGGCCGTTTCTGTTGCGGAGGAAACGTTTCTTTCTTCACTCACCAATCAGGGTTAGTTGCTACGGTGCTGAACGTTTGTGGTTCGCGGTCCAAGCACCTAAGACGCGTAGTAAAGTAAGTCATTCAGTCACGAAAGTTGATTTCAGCGAAAGTTTTTTTAAACTCAACTAGTCAAGCAATATTTTCGCAAAAATCGGGTTCCACTAGTCTCGGGTGATTTAGGAGAAGGGTGGGGGAACTATCACATCTTCAGTCTCTGGTGGGAATGACTCCGCTTTTATCAGCCCAACGGTACTGATTATTTCACTGTTTTGACCCATTCGAGAGTCCACAATATTGTGCATGTCGCACAGAGAAGTTACATTTGGCTAGTGTTGTCCACTGCGAGCTTCATTACCCAACCACAATATCTGCGGGTAGCTGATTCGTAAACCGTATAATACTCTAGTTTATGGTACAACTCCTACAGCTCTTTGATTGCTTTCAAATGATTAGTCATTTCTCTTAGAAATTGTTCAAGTTATCAACGAGCATGTTCTTTGTGACAACGAAACTAGTGTCGCGTCAGTTTTAAGTACAGCAAGCAGCAAACTATTTTTCATTTTCAGACCATGGAACCATAAACATAAAACGGGCCCGCAACAGTTAAAATGCCGTTGTACATGCTTCCATGCTTCCTGCGCTTTGGTGTGGACAACTTTGAAGTTGAAACTAGTTCTGAAAATTCTGTCAAGTCATCACGAAGAAAGCTATTCGACTTTGATCAAGCACATGCCTGTAGAAGTTTCATGACAAAGGGCTATGTAGATGTATCATTTGGCGACACTGTAGTCTTCACACTTACCGTAAGATTCGACAACTTTGGGCCAGCGACCCAACAATGGGCCACAGCTGCTTTCAGAACGAGAGAGCTATCTAGCTATCTAGCGTTTAAATAACATATTGAAGTTAAATTTACATTTTTACATATTTCACAAAAAAAAAAACACGAAAAAAACATATTAAACATTGAGGGAAAATGTACAAAACAAAAATGTATACAGTTTTGACTCGTGAATAATTGTAGCGTGACAACATTGGGCCAGGGCACGTTTGGCACGTATTTTAATGGGACGAGAAGACGTGGCCCATAGTTGACTTACTTGTGTATACAACAATGGACCACACAAAAACAATTCCCCCTCCCTTCCCTTGCTGCCAGGATTTGTTTTGGGCACAGGATTACATTTTTGAGATGTGTAGTTATGCTAGATAAAATCCCCAACCCGCTATCTTAATAAAAAAGGGCGATTATGCTTGCAAATATCAAAAAGTGGCACAAAGTTGTCGAGTTTTACGGTATGTGTTTGCATTGCAGTTGTAACTGAAACACGGCTTATTTGGAATGCCTTCGATGTCTCTGAGCTGATAAGAAACAGCCAATTGTAGGGTTGCTGAACCATTTGGAACCAGTCCAGAACGTATAGTGGGTCCTTCCTTTGGCAAAATGCAATAAACACACAACACTCAATGGGACATAAGGACCATGAAGTCTAACGGCTGCTAGAAAATTACCCTGAATTTTGCAGGATTTTACACATGATGTGCGTTGCTTTTGATAAATAAAGAGAGGAAATGCGTTTTAGTTTGCAGAAGATTCAACTTCGTTTGTAGAATTTTACTACAATAGTGAGGAACTCGTTTTTTCGCGTTTGGTTCGAATATTAAAGATCGAGAATGACAGCCAGCAGACTAGATGCCTTATAGGTTATTTGCAAACTCTGTATTGATGGACGATTTTTCCACATTTTATTGGACGCTCGGGAGTCCGTTATCACAATACTAAATGTCTAGGAAACTCTTACCTAGAAACAAGACATTTGACGTCATTGTAACTGATCCCCCCCCCCCCAAACTACAATGCAGTAAACTGCGGTTCAGTATAGAAATTTAACCTAAACGCACTAATGTCTTAAGTTCAACTTCTCGCGAAACCATTTCTTGAAAATTTACCAGTCTCTAATTACTCTCAACAAATAAAGTAAGTAGGGGAAGCATGGTTGATCTGGTTCAGAGGTTAAAAACCCTTAAAACATGTAATTAATTATATGTGCAGTACTCACCACAGGTGTTCTCATCTGAGCCGTCGGTACAGTCTTTCTCTCCGTTACAGAAGAGACCTCTCTCGATACAGTTGCCATCACCACAGGCCAACGACCCATCCTGAAAACAAACCCCTTCGTCAGAACTCTTTTATCTCACTTAAACCGTTGCACATGGACGGCGTTTATGACCAGGACTGTACACAGCAAGGCATCAGTACCCACTACCTTGAAAGTCTTCCCGACGTGTAACATGATTTTTTGAACATTAAACCACCTCTCGTTTACGAGTGGCTGAGGTACGTTTTTGAAAGACCACTAGGCATGAGTACAGTGCACATAAAATATTTCACTATTGCAACACTTTGGCTTACAAACTAATGTGTGACCGAACGGCCTAAATTATCAGCTTACCAGTACATATTGTTTTCTATTTGCTCCCACATTGCTGGCAATTCTCATTCTGGCGTTTGTTTTTAGGAGTAAAATTGTCTCGGAATAGGCAATTAAGGTGAATTAAGTGTGGGTAGATATCCTCTTTCCCAGGGTTTCTTTTACATTTATTCATAAAATATCTTTCAGATTCAGAAATTTAAAGCCTGGTACGTTATGTAATGGGGTTTTCTTAGCCATTTTGAAATTCATCACATTTGGACGTAGCTGCCATAATCAAAAGTAGCTGTTTTTTTTTACATTAGAAAATACGCATAGGTGTCAATGAAAATACACTTCAGAAATTATGATACACTGCACCAGAAGATATTATGGAATTGTATTATTTTTCCATCAAAAAATCTGAATTTTTGGAGCATGCTAGTGTGATTTATGGCTGTGGATAGTGCAAACTGTTACGAACATAACGACAATGTGATGTTGCTAAGACGGTCGCTAAATTATTTCATTGGAAGAGCTGTGTTCCAAATAGTACAGGATATTTACACTCGCGCAATCTCCCTGGGAAGTGACGTCAGAGAGCGGTGTTCCATATGACAGAGTGCGAGCGTGCGAGAACGAGTGCACGAGTGCGTGTTGCGAGTGAGAGTTGGATGCATGCTCCATGCATGCTCTGTGCATACTGTTTGTTTATTTGGATCTCCATTGCCTACAATGACTACTGAAAAAGTGTTTTGTTACCTCAAGTGAACGAAAACACAATCGAGCACCTTTTAAATAAACAACACACGATAATAACACTTGTATATTTCGTGAGCGAGAGTCTTGGATCAGTTACAAATCAAGAGTATGCAGGTGTCTGCCCGCGAACCACAGACACTCAGTGTCGGAGTTGCCTAATTCTAATTGGCACAGTCAAGTAATGGACTGTCTCCCGACAAAGATACGTGACTAATAACTTAGAGACCTGAAAAATCTGCGAGTTCAATGACCTGAAGGCTAGACTCTACAGACTTATGTACAAATGTGCTGATATCAACAGCAAATTGGTTGTCTGCTGTCACAGTGGATGGCGACAATTGGACACCGTTCTCCAGGAGGTGTCAAACACCACGTGGACCAATAGATAAAGTCGTATAAACGCATGTGTTTTGAATTCTAGCCTGTCCTAAAATGAATCCGCGAATTCTTCAGGTCTCTACTAATAACCAAAGGAAAACTGTACGCATGTTACAGGACATTTGAGTCTAGCCTTCGCGTAAATGTTTCCGCGAAAAACAAGTGGCGCTAGCTATTACTACCTATGTTAACAATATTCAGATGATACCAAACAAATAATCTGATCTCTGCCCCTATATTAACAGTCTAGATGGGTTATGGGTACAGAATTTTCGATTCCTACAGCCATATTTTGTTCTCAGTTGCGATGTAACTAGGCCCCCGCTTGATATTTATAACGAATGCGAAGAGAATAGAAGGGAACTCACGTTACACAGAGGTTCGTCGGTGAAGAGCAGTGGCTTGGCCTTCCTCTCCTTGTTCTTTAGCTTGCAGTTCTTGACGGCGTCCTTCCAGTCGCACGTCTGCTTCTCGATGTCGAAGTACAGGCCGGCGGGACACCTTATCGCCTGCAGGCCCTGCAAACAGCAATGGGAATGTCGCCCTTATAGACAACTCCGTCGCCACTTGCACACAGTTTAAATACCACGAGTAGTGAGTGAGTGAAGCGATTCGGGGTGCCTCTTAACAGCGAGGTCTCGAGAGCCGGCGAGGATGAAGTGAGGTAGGTATGAAGCAGCGCCAGAATGAAAGGGCGGGGGGAAACGGGAGATCCCCGAGATAACCCACCGAACAGCGGCATCGTCCGGCACAATTCCCACGCTTGCAAAAAAATCTGGAGTGAACCAGCCGGGGATTGAACCCGGGTCGCCTCGGTGGAAGGCGAGCAGTCTAACCGTTCAGTAACAGTGGCCCCTAAATACCAAGATTTTAGCATAGAATCACAAAACACGTACGAATACAAAACAAGATTTTATTGAACCCTGTCTCCAGCCCGTTGCCATTATAGAGCTTAAGGTGAAATGCATGAAATTATGATTGTATATGTGATTGATATCAGCAGAAGGAGACTGTACCCGAAGTAAGTTTGGAAGAGTTTTCCAGGGTGGTACAGCTGCAGCGTCAATTACAACCTGACTGGACCTCGTCGTGATTCCATACTGGTCTTGGATTACAGCCCCCTCCAGTGATATCAGAATATACTTTATCATTAGAGATGATGGAAAATCGTGAAAATTTTCTTGAGCCAACATATCTCCGATAACACTCCAGCCAGTTTATTCTTTTTATGATTGGATAAACAAGGTTTTGAATAGGGCTAAGATGTTTGCATACCAATCACGAACATTCTGCCTTATAATACCAGTATCCTCATTGGCCCAGTAAAATGTAGCAGTAGCTTCATACGTGTACGACAGTCACTTACGGAAGAAAACTGTCGGACATGTGTACAGTATGTTAAATCCTAGCAAAACAGTTAACTTTTCCTGCGATAAACCATAATTTATATTAATCACATAGAAGAAAATTGTGTATAAAAGAACGCAGAAGTGAAACAGCAACATCTGCCACCTACTCCAACAAGCAGACGCCAGAAAAAGGGCGTGACTGGGCGGCAACATGACGCAACGGTGCAAGGGTGCAGATTGCGCTCCTCATAACGATCGATATTTGTTCACCACTCCGCCAACGGTCGGTCTCGGTTTCCCTGCAGTTCCTTTCTCCTACCCTGCTCTTTGGATCCCCCACCTTTCCACTCATTAAATAATGATTAAAAATAAGATACATACCCTCTTCTTCCATTTCCTTAAAACACTTGTTCCAAATAACACAAAAAACTAATACAATTCACTGCAGAAATGCGGGTAATTAAGTGAAGCGCCGAGAGCTAATAACATGCAGTTCACGTGACGACACGTTCAGACTGTCAGTGACGCAAATAAGCGGAGCGCGGGAACATATTACGGCTGTTTACAAGTGTGCCAACTACTTAACTCTAAAATAATTCCATTGCAGAGGAGTTTTGACGATCTTTATGATTTCCACTTATGACCGGTTTTGTGATATGATTACTCGTATGTGCACCAGTTGGATTTTTGTTGTATCATACTTCCAAGTTCGATTAAATTGTCTATAAAGAATTTGTCTTCGTTCATGGCTTGTGATTGACCCCCCACAAAGTAAATTCGTAAGAAAACATCTAAACCCAATATGGCCGGCGAGAGACAACCTGAATTTTCCGAGCTACTGTGTTTTGAAGTCCAATGGCAAGCTAGTTAATAACACGCCACGCCTCTACCGCCATCCGAGAAAAGATAGTGTGTTACAACACGCCCAATTAGCTACCTTGTCCACGGCCGATCTTTGTAGGCGTAACTTGCCAGCGCTTAAATTACTAAATATGGCATGCTCAAAGTCGCACGACATTCCTTGGGCGCGAACTCTTTGTCTGCTGTGTAGAGGTTCACACAACTGCGTTGTTACCATGCAAATGTAAACTAATTTCGTGCACTGCCAAAGATAAGTTGAAAAATTGCATAAAGAGATCACTAATAAATGTACTAAAATGATAGCCGTAGTGCAGGACACCCAAAATCTAGGAAGCAATAGAGATCCTAGAGAGTAAACAATATGCCATCTAACAAATGTAATGGGAGAAATAGACGTAAAATAACCACAAAAATATTCAAGTAGATATTATATCTTAGTCAGTTGGATAACAATAATTTTATAAACATAAAATATGTTAAAATGACGAATAAACAAAGGCGATTGTAGTATAAGTATATGGATCGCTAAAGACAGTGATAAAGGGATAGAATAAGGAAAATGATCAAATAAATGCTGATACTACAAAAAAAATTAATCAGAGAAACAAAATNAAAAAAAAAAAAAAAAAAAAAAAAAAAAAAAAAAAAAAAAAAAAAAAAAAAAAAAAAAAAAAAAAGAGAGAGAGAGAGAGAAATGCAACAGACAACAAGACTTCACGACTTATAGGGGCCTGGAATCTGTCCCAATTCTCAAGCGACTGGATGCATAACAGATGCGGTAGATTAAATATGAGGCGAGAAAACGGGGGCGTATATACATTCGAGGAACTCTCGCAAGGGAAGGATTGCCTGGTGATTGGACAAAGAGGCAGCCACTGGCATTTATAGACTTTTAGAAGGAACTTCAGCTCTATTTTTACTGTGGTTATCTGTTTCGGGCAAGTGTGCTTAATTTTTAATTAATCTTTCTAATGCTACACTCTCTTCTGACTGGTGATACTTCTTGTTCTGCAGTCGCTTAACGCCCGATTCCTCGATTTTCGTAACTATAACATTTTGCTTTTTTTGGATACTGGTATAAATGTTTCCAATGTTTGTTAGTCCAATAATGTTCTGCAAGTCTTGACGTTACTGTCATTTTCTGCTTTTTTTTTTCTTTCCCTTTAACACATGCTTTTAAATCGATGACAGGGTATTTTCGGACAAGTCGCACACGTTGAGCACTAGTTCAGCAGAATTTTCACTATCATGATTAAGTGCAGAACTGACTTCCCAATCAGACGGAAGCCGATAACAAGAGATGTAAATTATCACTCCCCTCCCCCCCTAAAAAAACTCTAGAATCCAACAGTTTATGTTTATGCCAGCAGGTTCAGCGACGATATTATGTGAAAAAATATTCGTCAGGCAATCGTAGACATAATAGAAATGAATAAACGTATCAAAAAAAAAAATCGTGTCTACGAATAACGAAAGAAAAACAAACAAGAAGAGAATAACTTGAAACTTAATGAGACTCCTTTCGCCACGATACATGATTCTGCCTGCATACATCGATACATCGATTCTTGCGGGCGCATTCCTGCTGGTCGGCTGCACGTGACACTACCTGCCTGTGTGGCGACAGCGCTTCTGTTGAGTATCGCCCACGCCCAGGTGGAGATTTCTCAAGCCCCGCCTGGCGACAGGCTTGCCCAATGAGCGAAGGGCGGATTATCCGGTTGGCCAATAGCACCGGGCGCCGGCGATGAGATTAGCCACTCGCTGCCCGCTGGCAGCCACTTGTGGGCCCGCGCGCCTTTTGCGACACCGCACACGCACCCGAGTCGTCTACTCCCGA
>NQII01001509.1:428484-443406 GCA_002778355.1 Clitarchus hookeri
CGGGCACTCAAGAGCCGCTGAGAGATTTGTCTGAACTGTTCTAGTACGTCGCTTCACGCGCAAACTCTCATATATTCCAGATATATCCGTAAGTTATAACTAGGGACAGGAAAATAACGCGAGTTCATTTCAGGACAAGATAGACGTCAAACACATGTACATTGAAGCCACCTTTGCAATTGGATTAGAGTTTATTATACACGTCCTGGACGGCTCCGAGCCAATAGCAGACTTGCAAGGAAACAAGTAGCGAATCCCATACTGCCAGGCGTGGAGTCACACTGGCTACTCTCTGGAGCAGTAGCCAATGTACAACCATAATGAGGCCTCGAATATACACAGGACGGTGGAGTCTAAGTCTATAGGTAGTTCAACTCGCGAAATTTCGCTGTACTTAAATATCGGTGAAAAGTTACATATATAATAAAACTCATGTAATTTTCATTTGTACACTTGATAGGAACCTGCAAAATTTGCTTTATTATATTCATGGCCACATGTTATACTTCGCCGTTCTGTGTACATCCTACTCGGTGTAATTTGTTAACTAGATTTTGCATAATTGAGGACCCATTTTTCTTTTCGGCTTGGACGGATGTGATTGAGACATCCTGTCATCAGTTACTTGAGTTCGGTTTCAAGCAACCCAAGGTGGCGTCAAATAAACTGCAGTCCGATGACAAAAGCAATACAAACACTCGCGTATTTTTAGTGTATCCTGTCTTTAAATAACAATATTAATTTTGGCAGGTCTCTAGTAATTGGACATCCGGCCATCCGACGCGTACTGCAGGACTCCGAACCACTAGAGAACATCCAGCACTCGGATGACTTAATGCCGCGCGGCGCTGTGTGGAACAGGAGAGCGATTCCTGACGTAGCAGCAGCAAACGCACATTATCTGCTCGAGTGTGTCGAGTTGACGTATGTCAAACTCGCGGACTCGTATGTGTGCGACCCCAGCTTATTAACGACAATCATTCCGGCGATGATTTTTAAAATTATATTGCCAACGTTTCTCCCTTCTTAAGATGAACGAATGCAAGCTGAAAGTCAGCTTACAGACGAACATTTAAAAGTGTAATGAGAGTTGTTTCAAGTCAAAATATTACACCAGATTGGGAACACATCGTAGCTAAGAAGAGATGGCACTTCTAGTAGTACTTTATGCATATGTGTATGTTTTCCTAATTACATGATTGCATAGCGGTTGTCCTAGCATTTTTCATACACGTACTATTTTTGTACCTCATTTACTTATGTAGACCGGAATTTTAACAATGAAAGTCCTAATTTTATTTTATGGAAAATGACTCTTTATGCTCTCTAGATTGCATTTTGTGGCCCACACGCCAGTCTGAGTTTGACTCTCCTGGTGTTGAGAATTGTGAAGTTCAAGCATGGGCCATTATGTAACGCTAAATGGTATATCCTGCAGCCCCGAGACGCACAAGGCAAACCAACGTGCCTAAAGGAGACTGCAGGAGCCGTTAATTACAGGCTGGAAATTCCGTCTACTCCAGAAGGAGAATGCTGTTCCAGATGCATGTTGATGAGGCGGGTGTTTCCATTTAAAAGCCAGTCGCCTGCCAAACTCGAGTAACCCGGCAAGGGAAAGTTATTTTTAGCCACCGTAGGTGTCAAGGTTCACATTCGGTATCAGTTTAATGTGTCGCGTGATTTAGTAGCTTTAATTAAATTTTAGAATGTGACGTCATACTGGATTTTGCAGGGGAAATTATTACTGCCTGAAGTGTAGTTTGTCAAGAAATTAATACACGAATTACTATACATTATGAAGTTAAGTCATTATGTGGAACTCACCAAATAAAACTGACGATAAATATTTTTTTTTTGTTGAAAAGAGCTTCGGTCTAAGAACAAAGTGTGATCGAGCATATTAAAATAAGTTCATGTCTTCGACCACTTATTTAGGTAGTGGCGTATCGTATTCACATTGAAATTGTATACATCAAAATTGAAAAGGTACCAGGAGATGTACAGTTTAATGCAAATATTACCAACTAAAGTAATAAAAAATTTCCCCGAAATTTTTTTACAAGATTTTGGCAGTACCTACTCTAAGAAATTGTTCAGAAACTTTGATATTAACCACTAAGTAGGAAATAAAAAGAGATACTGATAAAGAGCTATTTAGGTATCTAGAAAAGAACAGATTATAATATCACAACAAGAACCAAGAAATGAGAGGTCAGCTAGATAAAATGGGAATAATAAATTGAAAAGTATGGATTAAAATCGCACTAATACCTATATTTTGCGAATAAAGGAGAACCGCATTCCTATGAAGATGCTTGAACACGAGCTCCATGGAAGAATGAAAAGTGTGCAACTAAAGATGAGTGGTTGACTTGCAACAGGCAAAACTGTAAAATCTGTTTTTATTTTTAGTTTTTTTTTTATTCTATACACACTAAATACGAATCAGTGATTTCAATCTGAATTATTTTATTGTACCTTCAGCTAATGAGCTGTTATCTACTAGGGAATTAGTGGAATGCACTGACGTTTTACTGCCAGGCCAGTGGAATTCACCAGGAACAAGTAGAAATCACTGTTAACCCTTTCATTCCCACATTAAATTTACGGTTCCTGGTATTGGAAATCAGACATGTTTCGACGCATACTGAACTTAAACTGGCAACGAACTTGTTTCGTCATCACAAACAAATAAGCTGAAGGCTTTGTGTTCGGCGATCAGTGATATGAACCATTAATAACAGAAAGCATTAGCACGGTTTATGTATCAGTTACCCGGAGGGGATATCATTGGCTACTGAACTACACAGCGTACAGTAATGGTACAATGTAATATTCCATTGCAACATGTTGACGAGTGTCTACAACGTGCATGAAAGTGTTAATCAGTGTTAAAGGTTATATGTTTTGTTTTATTTATTTCTTCTTTGATTACTTATTATAGAAAGGATTATATAATAGGTGATCGGTTTATTATTTAAGTTTTGAAATTTAATTTTCTATAATGTTTATAATTGTTAGTCCTAATTAAATTAGAATTTTATTAGGTTGGGATGGCTTAGGTTTAGTTTCTTATTGTTTGGTTATTTATTACCAAAATGTTAAATCTTTGTCTAAATGTTTAAATAACACTATTTAAGTTACCTGTAGTAACTTAAATGATAAGTAGAATTTCACTGATTCAAGTGGAGGAGGTTCAACAGATCCGTAGCAGTTTGAAGTGCTTGCTTGGACTTGAGAGTGCGAGCAGCGGCAGAAACTCCTCGCGGCGTCGAGACGACGGAGCGAGAGAAGGAAGGTGCGGAGTGCCTCGTGGGCGGCGGACGGCGGGAGAACAGAGGCGCCGGGGCCCCCGAGGGCGAGCGGGAACCACAAACCAGATCACAGTCGTCACCGGCTGCCGGCCGGAGTTGCGCAACGGCCCGGGGTTACGCAACTCCGGCGAGCATCCAGGATGCGGCGAGGACCTGCCTCCCGGGGGGCTCCAGGCCTGGCCACGCCCTCGACTGGAAAAAAAATGTCGCTCGCCAGCTGCGGTCGTGCGTGCGTGAGTGGGCGCGAGACAACTCCGCGTCCAGCAGCCCTGGAATGCAGGTGACCACACGCTCTGCTTCCAGGGCCGCTCAACTCTCGACTTTCGCTTCCCTGTTCAGATATCCCGCCACTTCGGGATTGTGCCTAGTTGTCTTCTGGCGGTCTCCAGTATGTCTGCGGCAGTTTCTGAGCTGCAGAGAGTTTGCCAGAGCATGCGGTGACCACGCTTTGCTATCAGGGATTCCAAACTCACGACTTGCGCTCGCTGTTCACATTCCCTATCACTTCGAGGTTTTCCTAGTGTATTCTGATGATTTTCCACTACGTCTAGGGCAGTTTTTGTTCTGCAGATCATGCGGTTACCACACTCTGCTACCAGGGGCGTTAAATTCGCGACTTTTCGTTTCCCAGTCATAGACTTACTTACCACTTCGATGTGCGCCCAATGTCTTCTGATGGCGTTCAGTAAGTCTACGACAGCTCTTGTTCTGCAGAGAGTACGTCAGAGGATGCAGTCACTGCGCTCTGCTACCAGTGGCACTGAACGCCAGCTGTAGTTTGCTCTTTGATTTCGTTGTGGATGGCTGCACTTTGTGCTTCTAACGGATAATGCAGAGGGGGACGTATCTCGTAACTTCCGAGAACAGTTATTGGGTTGGAGAGAGATAACACGAGTCAGTGGCGTCAAAAATCTGTTGCCAGATGAACTAACTCTAGACACAGACTCGCTCTTCAACATTTCACTGTGACTCAAAATTTTGCTAGGTATTTCTCAGAGCAAACTGAAGGAAAGGCCCTCCTCATTCCTTCCGTGTGCGGTGGCTATGTGCTGACTGTGAAGATCGTGAGTATGACAATGAGAAAAAAGGAAGTAGTTTTTAGTTAAAACTGAAGGATATGCAACTTGCACACAGGATTTGTTTGGTGCAATAAAATTGCAACAATATTATGCATAGGAAGCAAGTGTTTACAAGTTACGATGTTCGACCCATTTTGTGAAGCTTATTCGTAGTCACACGAACATGTAGAATCAGTCTACTGAAATAAGCAGACCATGAAGAGAGAGAGAGAGAGAGAGAGAGAGAGAGAGAGAGAGAGGGGGTGCGTGTGTGTGTGTTGGAGATTTTTGGGCGACTCCTATCGTCGAGTTTTTGAGATTATACGATGAGAAATATTTTTTTTAAAGTTGGCTACGTACGTGGCAAACAGAAACCGCAGATAATAAAATAAAAAATAAAAATAAAGTAAATTTTTTATAAATAATAAAATAATTAAAAATTATAAATAATAAGCAAATATTTAAAAGTATTAATTCCTTAAAAACTTGGCCACACTGCAAACTTTAACAATAACAATATTTATTCAGAATAAAATACACTGCCAATGTTAAATCTGCTATAATGTTTAAGATTTTTTAATAAATATTTTGTTATTAGAAAATGTTTCAGAATATGAAAAAGGTAACTTTAATTACATTAGGAAATTATAAATAAACATAATTTTAATGCAATTAAATACCCATATTGATATCATACTCGTAACTACAAGTTAATGACCAATTTCTCACGAAAAAAAGTCAGACTATGAATTTTACGTGGCCCGGTAAGAACAAAGTGTTATGTCTACAGGACCTTCTGAGTTTAGACGCATTCCTGTACACCAACCCGGGGCTAAGAAATTATTTGGTCGCACTTCGAGACAACTTTCTCTAACAGTCACGCATGTGTTGCTGCGACTCTCGTTACGAGACACGCACGTACTTCACTAACAGACACTAGCATTCCCTAGAGAAACGCCATCGCGGTGCGTGCAGTCAGGTTGACGTCGATGTTGATGCTTGGGCAACCAGTCAGCCAGGACGGACAGGGGGCTGGTGACTTGCAAAGTTCACGCTCCACGGTCGGTTATTGTTCGTACAACGCGCGCTTATTTCGCAAGCAGTTAGCAGCGTTCCCCTCGCCATTCCGAGGCGTGGCGGAGCTCACGTGGTTGGGACGCTCGCAGCCTCGAAAAAAGTACACTCATTGTCATAAAAAATCGGGCGGCAATAAATTACCGGAGGTCCTACACAACAACTGTATCAGTATGAACTGTTTTTAACCCATCCAGTACCCCGTGCCCATGTCCAATGGAATTTTACACATTAAGGATACTTTATGCTGGCAATGTACACAGCAAGGACTCAGTGGTGACTGTATTGGGCGTCTTCCTTGTGAGAAATCTGATTTAACTGAAGTGTCTGTGCATCTCATCTGTAAATTCTGACATCAATTGACACGTAGTAAGTTGTTCACTGGTTGTGAGAATCACACTCGACACAAGTACCGCGCACATAAAAATATTGAATGAGTGCGATACTTGAGCTGGTAAATGAGTTATGGACTGAATGGGTTAACAGGGGGAAAAAGCTGGCCATTATCCCGCTATGTATATAATATTGACCCAGCATGGTATCTAAAAAACTTCGTATTTTATCCTACCCCACATTTGCTCGCAGCTGGTGCAAATTTTACTCTAAGTCATGAGCACCTCTACCTAGAGAAAGCTAGTGCTCCATCTAATAGAGCAAACTTCGATTGACAACAAATCGTATAATCGGGATTGCCACAAAAGTGTTGAAACATGGTATAAAAAAAACTACTACACGTTCTATAACCACGTCAAAAGCGATGACATATATACAAAGAAGACATTAGCGGAGTTAATGAGAACGCGGTCACCATCGCTGTTAACTATGTATGTAGCGAAAAAAAATGTGTGCTCAAGCTAGACTTTAACTTCCTACGTGCAAGCTTGCAAATTTCCTTTGGTTATTGGCCACGTGTCTTTGTGAGAAGGCATTTTTTTCTCGACTGGGACAATTAAAATAAAGTTACCCTTACAGAGAACGTCCGTGATTGGCTGTCAGGCACTTAAAGACGTGTGCGAGCTAAAGTCACCCATCCACGATACTGGTACTTAACATACGAGTTCTGGAGTACAACTAGTAGTGGAATCTTTTCGCGAAAAACTGGTGGCCCTATCCATAAGTGCTTCGAGAATAATAAAGGCTTTGAGTATCTACCGATGTAAGAAGGCCTTCAAAACTATTAGTTTTGTCTGGTCGAGCCAGAAATTTCGATAACCCCTCTGGGAAACAACTTACGGCCTATATCGGGTAAATGTGCTGCTTTCGCGTACAGTTGACCTTAGGCACTTCGAGATGCCCGTCTCCGTGTGTCTGCTTGCTCCGTGACCACATTCTGCGTTCGGGCGCCAAGGACACCCGGAGAGATGGTCCGCGAGGAGTTGCAGGCCTTGGCGAGGGAGCAGCTTCCTCCTGCCATTGTTCACGGCGCGATCAATAACGGGTCGTTATCTGCGAGGCGTGGGGAAAAAAAGTTGGATGCCCGACACCAGAAAATGTCACGGACCGCCAGGGGACGAGAGACGTTTGTGGAAAGGCACGCGGCAGATGTAAGCGTAAATGCCAGGGGAACGTGCGACAGGGTGTTGCTATCCTTTGCTGTTCATTCTGAAGGAAGAATCACCAGGGTAGATCACGTTGTTTTTCACGCAGGCGCTCGTTAGGGGCAGTGATATTTCGCGAAAAGATTTCGAGACGAGATACAGTCCAAAGCACTGTAGGGTCGTCCAGCTTCTTTGATTGGCTAAAAAAAATGTTCTGGCCCGTGTTAACCGTTTGCGCACGAATCACGAAGGTTCAGTGACGGAGTTACTTAGTCCTGAGTGGCTTAGTCAAAGACGGACACGGCACCAGCGGCCAATGGAGGTGTAACAACAGCTGAGGTGTGTATATAGTATTGAAGTCTACTGTGTGCTCCGATTTTTACGCGGAAAGTCACTGGCCCTAGCGCTCGTAGATGAAGCTGTAACTGCCACATTCATTCCCCATGTAAATAAAATACATTATGATCGGTGTCTTGATATAGAATCTTATAATGGATGGTATCGTTGTATGAGTGTCCTCAACACTTGTTTTATTTTATTGAAACTGTTTCATATTACGCAGAAAATTTTTAAAGAAATCTTGGCGGTAAACTCACTTGAGTAAAGTTCGTTCCTTATTCACGGTCCCGTCAACCCACACAGCTTCAATGTTGCACGGAAATTCTATTGNTATTTTATTGAAACTGTTTCATATTACGCAGAAAATTTTTAAAGAAATCTTGGCGGTAAACTCACTTGAGTAAAGTTCGTTCCTTATTCACGGTCCCGTCAACCCACACAGCTTCAATGTTGCACGGAAATTCTATTGTTTTGCCGGCACTGAACGCAGCGAGGTTCAGTGTCCAATGATCTTCTCTGCAGGTAACTGATTCGTAGGGACACATGATTTTTGCGGAAAACCGTCCTTTTATGGTTGTGTTTCTATACACTTCAGTTAACATTCGCCCTCGCAACTGGATGGTTTTGATTTATCCGTCGATTTTGTGCTTCCCCCGTGAGTCACAAACGTTTAACTCCGGAGAATCCTAATTCTGATTGGCCCGGACAAGTANGTTTTGCCGGCACTGAACGCAGCGAGGTTCAGTGTCCAATGATCTTCTCTGCAGGTAACTGATTCGTAGGGACACGTGATTTTTGCGGAAAACCGTCCTTTTATGGTTGTGTTTCTATACACTTCAGTTAACACTCGCCCTCGCAACTGGATGGTTTTGATTTATCCATCGATTTTGTGCTTCCCCCGTGAGTCACAAACGTTTAACTCCGGAGAATCCTAATTCTGATTGGCCCGGACAAGTAACAAAACAGGTACTCATAAAGGCACGAGTCTTATAATTAAAGGAAACTTGCAAAACTGCACGTAGGACGTGGAACCCCTTTTCGCAAAAATCAGGCGTCGCTACTGATTCGTAAAATTGTATACTGCTCTACGTTTTTATTGGTTCAATATCACTTTGAAACAGAAGATTTGTCAGTGGCTACGAGTTCCATTCGGTTAGAGTTTTTCAAGGCGAAACTTTGTTGCTAGTAAAAATAATAATGTGGTGCACAATAACTAAAGACCTGAAAAATTCGCGAGTTCAATGACCTGCAGCCTAGACTCTATAGTGTTATGTACAAATATGCCGATATCAACTGCACATTGGTTGTCTGTTGACTCAGTGAAGGCGACGATTCGGCCAGNACGTTTTTATTGGTTCAATATCACTTTGAAACAGAAGATTTGTCAGTGGCTACGAGTTCCATTCGGTTAGAGTTTTTCAAGGCGAAACTTTGTTGCTAGTAAAAATAATAATGTGGTGCACAATAACTAGAGACCTGAAAAATTCGCGAGTTCAATGACCTGCAGCCTAGACTCTACAGTGTTATGTACAAATATGCCGATATCAACTGCACATTGGTTGTCTGTTGACTCAGTGAAGGCGACGATTCGGCCAGCCTTATCCTGGAGGCGTCAAACACCGTGTGGACCAATGACTAAAGTTATATATACGCAACTGTTNAGCCTTATCCTGGAGGCGTCAAACACCGTGTGGACCAATGACTAAAGTTATATATACGCAACTGTTTTGATTTCTACCTTGTCTCATAATGAATCCGCGAATTCTTCAGGTCTCTAACAATAGCACATAGATTAAGAAGGATTAAGGCAAGTTATGCTCGGTAACATACTTGTTTATCAGCTGCCACTAAATATTCAGTTGGCAGCAGTAACTCTCGTGTCGTCCAGAGTAAAACATTCAGCTGCGACTGGGAAAGTATAGCCTTTACATTCTGCGCATGCGCGCTGGCTTATAAGAAGTGGCCACATTTTGTCTGGCCACTACGTCATATGTGTCAGTGTCCGTCTCCTTGTAGCAGGCTGCGAAATAATTCACGAGGGATATTCTTAAGAAAATAGGAATATATTACGTATCCCCGTTATTCCAAGTAGGTAAGCGTTACAAACAAACAAACAATTCCAGAAGATATAAACTTTCCGGGAGGTGAAATGTACAGTGGTTTGCGTGCGTCCCACGTATTACATTTGGGGTGTGTGCATGCTTAAGGCTCCCGTCTACCTTTCCCGTGTTTGAGGCCGAGAAGCGCGGGAGCGATAAGGGCGACACTTCCACGCGCATCAAGTGCGCCATCGCCAAGCGGCATGCGCCCGGTAAAGTTGGTAACGACGGAGGATGAGTAGTTCTGGCTTCAAAGTGGAATTAAACGTGCCAGGTAATCATTTGTGAATACTTAAAATGATTTATTTTGCTTTCTGTTATTTTAATTCATATAAATGTAATGATAAGCAAATTTGTAAAATACTTTTTACTTTCTTAATAATTTCACAGTTTAACTTGACCGACGTATGAATAAAGTGACCAGGCCCATGGTTAGTTGTACATATGGCGGATACACAATGAGGAGGAAAATAGATCCTAAGAAGGGTTTTTAAATGCGCTCAATTAACCGCGAGTACTATAAAATAATGCCATTATTGCGAATTAACAGCGAAGCGCTGCCAGAGATTTCACTGCGGTCGACAACAACGGAAGACAACCAACGTGTGTTGGATGTGAAGTCAGGTATAATTGGCAATTACCACCTCTCAGCTCTCGCCTAACGTTTCCTAAATTGCACTTATTAAACTGCAATCCATCCTTCCGCGGACTCCGGCGAGCAATCACTTTCGAACCCGAGCAACGCCGTACAGGTACAGCTGTTGCCCAACCCAGGCACAGCTGTGACTTATTAAGGAAATATGCAGACATTAGAAACGCTACAGTAAAAGCGCATGGTGGAAAACGTTCCTCAAATTACGGGAAGAAATTACCGCCGTACTTCCCGCCGTCTGAACGTAATTTCCCCATTAATTGTTTTAATTGTGGGGAGAAGTGGCGCAAGCAGAATGGTGAAACGAGTTAATGTTAGACAGTTCATAAAGACCACGTGGATGCCACACAACATCTGATGCCACGTCTACATCTGCGCGTTTCGCTTCGGGAATAAAATTTCAAAGTAATTAAAACAATACGAAATACTGAACTTTATATATTTATGATAGTGCGGAATAAACGCTTGTGGTCCTACAAAATATAATTTGAACATAAAATGTAAAAAACGGAAAATTAATTATTTTGTAATTACTAAAAGTTTGCTACGTGTAGAGGTTAGAAGATCACTTTGTTACATAGTTTAAAAGAGTATTGAAATGTTTATGTAAAAGTTGAGTAGCCATTTTATGGCAAAGTTGGTGGTGAATTATGAAAAATGGAAAGCAGTTTTGCAAACCACGGCTTTCAAAAAAGTGTTCAATTAACAGAGTACAATTTGCAAAGTAACTTATTGCTGATACACATAGGCACGATGTTTCAGTCCGTAGTGCTCTTCTGATCCACAATACTTCGGTGGGGCCGCGGTGGCGTAGTGGTTAGACTACTCGCCTCCCACCAAGCCGAACCTGATTCGATTCCCAGCTGGTCACTCCTGATTTTCGCATGTGGGAATCGTGCCGGACGATACCGCTGGTCGGAGGGTTTTCTCGGGGGTCTCCCATTTACCCCGCCCTTGCATTCCGGCGCTGCTCCATACTCACTTAGCTTCACTCGTATCGGCTCTCAAGGCCTCGTTGTTACGAGCCGCCCAAATATCTACACTCACTCACTCACTATACTCCATTTACGGGTACTTCCAACTTTTGCGAAGTCCTGGAAAATTTCTTCTTCCAGCATATTCCTCCGCCTCATGCAAAACAAAAGCCTTGCCAGAGTCTATAAAATTACACCAAAGGGACCACGCACCGCATTCGTGCGCACTCAGTGTAATACAATTTTAGATAAGAACTATTTCTTACTAGGCACTGCCAACACAACTATTTTCTCCCTGTCTTTGTTCATACTAGCAATAAATGAAATATTATGATTTATAAATAAAATATCTATAAAAGTTACATTTATCCGTAAATAAGGTACTTTTATGTTACCACATGTACAAAACGCGAGTGATACATGACATATTTAGAAACAACCTAACATAACATACGTAGGGTCATTTTTCAAAAAAGTTTGATTCAAAAAGTTTGAAGAAACCGCGAATACACTATATACTTCGCTGCATGCGTCTTGCCATTTACCTTTTCTCGCGTGACTCATTTAAAAAACTGAGGTTCAGAGGCGTTGTGTGGGTAGCTTCCAAAGATGGGCTGCTTGGTTAGAACCATTTACACTCAAAAATAAATGCAAAAGAAAGGTGTGGTTTATGTGGGTACAATTATTCCCCAGTCACGTTTAACGAGGAGCCTCGTCGAGTAGGAATTATAAATGTATATTTTTTTGTCACACATACGTGAGAACAGTGAAATTTCGCGAAAAGATTTCGAGACAAACTATATTCCAAAACACTGCATGGTCGTTTACCTTTCTCGATTGGCTACATTAACACGTTACTCTTAATACGCGAATCACTTTGGTTCACTGCCAAAGTTGTTGAATTCTAATTAGCCCGGTTAAAAACAGAAACGGCTTCTAATGCAGAGGGCGACAAATTGCAAATTAAAAATTTTCTGTTTGTGCACAGAGTATTGAAGTCTACCATGTGGTCAGGTTTTTTTCCCGCAAAAAAATCACTGGCTCTACAAATACGTTTAATTAAAACTTTGAGAACTGTGCCGCAGTGTAGCTCGATCAACGTTAGAATGACGATTTCTGTATCCTTTAATACAGAACACTCGCCGATAGCTTACATTGCTCCGCTAGCTTAATGATGGCCTTACTTGTAACATCCGAGATCAAAAAACTTAAATTTGGTTTTAGTTAATGAAGTAAACAGAATGGGATGTGTGGTGACGAGTGAGTTGGCGCTTATCCCCTATTTGTGTATATATATATTTTTAACGGGAGTGCTGACTGTCATACGAGCAGTAAAATTGGTAATGATGAGTAGAAAAAAAGTTCCATGTCTTAACGTTGAATTAAAAATGCCAGGTAAACTTTTGTGAATACTGAAATTCTTTCTTTTGTTTCCTTTTTTTAATGCATGTAAGTGTAATAATTAATAATTTGCAAATATATATATTTTTTCATATAGTTTAGCAGTTTCTTGTGACCGACGCATTAATAAAGTGATCAGGCCCATAGCAATGTTAACTTTACATGTGGCGGAAGAATACTCAATATGCATACAAATAGATCTTAGGAGTTATTTTAAAGATGCTCTGTGTTCCGCGAGCAGCCCATATAGTCTGTTCACGATACACTGAGCACTTCTAAAAGCCCTGCTTGCGATCTACTTGCATGCGCAGTGCGTATTCTACCACCGTATGTAAAGTTAACATTGCCATGGACGTGATCACTTTATTCATGCGACGTTCAAGTTGAAACTGTAATTTTTTTTAGCAAAGTAAATATTTTACAACTTCACTATTTCTTACATTTACGTGCATTAAAATAACAGAAAGCAATATAAATAACTTCAGCATTCGCAATTGTTTACCTTGATCATTACAGTCAACGTTAAAACATGGAACTACTTTCCCTTCGTCGTTGCCAACTTCACCGGCTAAAATACACCCGTTAAAATACAAGCAGGTAGGGGACAGTAAGTGACTTTTCCCAAACGTTGGTTTTCAGAAGTGCTCACTTTACCGTGAACAGCCTCGTAAAAGCAGGTATACGCCGTTGACAAGTGCATTGCAGGACTGGCATAGAGGCGGAGAGAGAGAGGTAAGGGTTGTCGCACTCACCGAAGACGTGCACTGGATGACGTCACGACAGTTGTCTCCTTCGCCCGCCACCAGGCGGAACCACTCTCCAGCATCCTTGTCCTTGCAGAGCTCCGCCTCGAAGCTCTCGTCCTTCTTCACCACGACCTCCTCCTGCCGCTTTACCCTCACGTACGGGTTGTGGTAGCCGGTCACTGCGCCCACAAAACAACACACACTTCGTTAACACTTGGCACACCATGCAAATGTTATGTCATTGTAGACACTAATAACACCTTAACTTACGCATGATGATGAGGACAGCCCATACGTCATAATATTGACAGCATATCAAATTGACCTTCAAAACTGTTTTACATAAAACAAAATCATATTCACCACGAGCATCAAACTCTACAACTAAGACTAGTAAATTTTAACACTCTAGCTATCTCTTTATAACAAATAATACAAACATTTATTTTTCCAAAGTAAAAACCACATAGTGCATACTTAGCAATGCCAAAGTGTTGCTTTATACCTGCACTTTCTTGGCAATTAATGCTAATTACTTAAAGTAAATAAGAATCGCTTAAGTTAACTATCCACCGCTGCTGGGACACTTTCTGAAAGATTCCTTTCATATAATGTAATAAATCTGGTGATATGACTAGTACATTCCATGTCGAACGACAAGTGACTCAAATCAAGTTGATATGAATTCATTGCTCAGATTACCCAAACAAACTGTTTCTTGAGTAGGCACGTAGATAGCATTTAACTCTTTAACTTACACGTTAGTCTTTCGTTCCAGGTGTTGTAAAAGAGGGGATTTTTGTCTGGCAGGTACTTACGAACCCCTTGTAACCACCTATGCGATGGAACATATGAAAATAATTTCTGTTGGTATATAGACCTGGCATCAACCAGTAATAAAGTTATGGTGTCCCAACAACAGCCAAAGCTAATACCCAGGTAAAATACGCTGTCTGTGTTGGTCCTAGCTTCTTAACTTGTACAACACCGACCATGACTTTACATACTTTGCAACATGTCTTACACGAACGAGTATTCTCGCGATAATACATTAAGGGGTTTAAATTTTGCCACATGAAACCACCATCACAGTACGAGTCAGAAGTTTAATATCAGTATATATATAATGACAAAGAAATGTATTTTAACTCTGGGTGAAGTGATAATCAGACAAGAACACATTTTATCTCTTGTAGTGTTGAAATATACTCGTTTATATCCGTGATCCCATCTCGGCTGGTGTTGTTTCTGACGGAACGTTCAACAGTTATAAAACCAGGAATAACAACCCATTTTTTAGTGAGTGAGTGAAGAGATTTGAGGCAGCTCTTAACAGCCAGGTCTTGAGAGCCGATGAGGGTGAAGCGAGGTGAGTAGGGAGCGGCACCGGAATGAAAGGGCGGAGGGAAAACGGGAGATCCTCGAGATTACCACCCGACCAGCGGCATCATCCGGCAAAACTCCGGGAGCGACCCCGCCGGGTCTCGAACCCGGTTTGCCTAGGTGAGAAACGAGTAGTCTAACCACTACACCACCGCAGCCCCTACAATAACAAAATAAAAACTGCACGTGTGATATATAACATTGGAGTTTATTTACCCCTTCGCGTAAATCTTTTCTCGAAAAAACCGGTGGCCCTAATGGTAGGGTGTGTAGACATTGGATACCGCACAGCTGACATGTGTACTCCGCCGTGTGTGTGAGAAGACCGGTCAGACGGCTGGCTT